>JBBBDQ010000190.1:14735000-14782500 GCA_037127315.1 Ascarosepion bandense
CCACAACTCAGGGAGATAGAGAGAGAGAGACACACACACACACATCCAAGACTCAGAGAGAGAGAGAGAGAGAGAGAGAGAGACACTCACACACATCCACGCACAAGACTCAGAGAGAGAAAGACTTTCACACACACACACACACACGCACAGGACTCAGAGAAAGAGAGAGACGCTCACACACATACACGTACACGATTTAGAGAGAGAAAAACACATACATCAACGCACACCACTCAGAGAGAGAGAGACACACACACACATGCACGCACACGACTCAGTAAGATTGACACACACACTCACATGCACGCACACGACTCAGTAAGATTGACACACGCACATGCACGCACACGACTCAGAGAGAGAGAGAGAGAGAGAGAGAGAGAGAGAGAGAGAGAGAGAGAGAGAGACGCACATACGCACGCAAAGGACTCAGAGAGAGACAAACACATGCACATAAATGACTCGGAGAGAGAGAGACACACACACTCACACACATGCACCTACATGACAGAGGGACATACACCTATGCATGCACACAATAGATGAAATCTAATATATACATGTACATTACAGAATGAGACACACAAACACACACAACCGAATGAGACGTATAGATGCACATGTCCGAGAGACACTGATACAATCACACAAACACAAGAGCGAGAAAGATATGCACACACACACGAGAGAGACAGACAGACAGGTACACACACACATACGAGCGAGAGACAGGTACAGATGCACACGAGCGAGAGACAGACATGTACACCCACACACAAACGAGCGAGAGACAGACAGGTACACACACACACAAGAATGATACAGACAGGTACACACTCACTAGAGATAGAGACAGACGTACACATACACTCACAAAGTAAAGACAGACTGATACACACGCACGCAAAACAGCGCGACAGACAGGTACACACTCACACGAAAGAGTGCGACAGACACGTACACACTCACACAAGAGAGAGTGACAGACACGTACACACTCACACAAAGAGAGAGACAGGCAAGTACACACACACACACACAAGAGAGAAAGACAAACAAGTGCACACACACATAAGAAAGAGGCAGACAAGTACACACACACATGAGAAAGAGACAGACAAGTACACACACACAAGAGAGAGACAGATAGGTAACAAAAACTAAAGAGAGAGACAGGTAAACAAAGACAAAAGCGAGAGATAGGTACACAAAATCAAAAGATAGACAGACAGGTACATACATACACACACAAGAGAGACAGACAAATACATACATACACACACAAGAGAGTGACAGACAGGTACATGCAGACACACACAAGAAAGAGACAGACACGTACACACTCACACAAAAGAGAACGACAGACACGTACACACTCACAAAAGAGAGCGATAGACACGTACACACTCACACAAAAGAGAGCTAAAGACAAGTACACACTCACACAAACTCAGAGGGGGACTGAAAATTACACACACACACAAAACACAGAGACAGACAAGTACACACACAAGAGAGAGACAGATAGTTAAACACACAAGAGAGAGACTGATAGTTAAACACACAAGAGAGAGACAGATATGTTTACACACAAAAAAGAGAGACAGATATTTTTACACACAAAAGAGAGAAACAGATAATTTTACACACAAAAGAGACAGACAGACACACAAAAACAAAATAGAGACAGACAGGTACAAAAAGACAAGAGAGAGACAGATACAGACAGACACAGTAGATAGACAGACAGGTACACAAAAGAGAGAGAGAGAGCCAGACAGGTACATACAGACACAAGAGTGTAAGACAGACAGGTACATACAGGCACACACAGGCGAGACAGACAGACAGGCACATAGAGACACACACAGGAGAGACAGACAGACAGGCACATACTGACAGACACAAGAGAGACAGACGGATAGGCACATACAGACAGACACAAGAGAGACAAACCTGTATACACACACGCATGCATTACAGAGAGACAGTCAGATACGCACACACATACACTACAGAGTGAGAGTCAGGTACACACACACATACAACAGAGAGACCGTCAGGTACACACACACATACACTATAGTGAGAGGGACAGGTACACACCCACATGCACTATAGTGAGAGGGACAGGTACACACCCACATCCACTACAGAGAGACAATCAGGTACACACAAACACATGCACTACAGAGAGGCAGTCATGTACAAAGACACGCACATACACAACAGAGTGACAGTCAGGTACACACACACATACAAAATAGAGAGACTGTCAGGTACACATACATATACTACAGAGAGACAGTCTGGTACACACACACTACAGAGAGACAAACAGGTACACACACATACATTACAGAGAGACATGTACACACACATACACTACAGAGAGACAGACAGGTACACACACATACACTTCAGAAGGAGAGACAGGTACCCACATACACTCACACTCAAGATAGAGACAAACAGGAACGCGCACACTCAAGATAAAGACAAACAGGAACGCGCACACTCAAGATAGAGACAGACAGGAACGCGCACACTCAATATAGAGACAGACAAGAACGCACACACTCAAGAATGAGACAGACAAGAACGCACACATGAGAGAGACAGACATGTACACGTACTCGCGAGAGACAGACAGGTAAACGCACACGCGAGGGAGACAGACAGGAACACGTACAGACTCAAGAGAGAGATAGACAGTAACACGCACACTCAAGAGAAAGATAGATAGTAACACACTCAAGAGAAAGATAGACTGTAACACACACACTCAAGAGAGAGAGACAGACAATAACACACACATTCAATGGAGAGACACACAGGAACACACACTCAAGAGAGAGAGAGACAGACAGATGGGAACACATAAACTCAAGTGAGAGAGAGACAAACAGTAACACACAAACTCAAGCGAGAGACAGACAGGAACAAACACACAAGAGAGACAGACAGAGAGGAACAAACACACTCAAGAAAGAGAGACACTCACAAGAACACACACACACAAGAGAGAGACAGACAGGAATACGCACACTCAAGATAGAGACAGACAGGAACGCACACGCTCAAGATACAGGTAGACTGAAATAAACACACGTTCGAGAGAGAGAGAGAGAGAGAGAGAGAGAGAGAGAGACTGGAACAGACACACTCAAGAGAGAGAGAGAGAAAGACAGGCACACACACACAAGAGGGAGGCAGACAAGAACACACACACTCAAGAGAGAGAGGTAGACATAAATAAACAAACACACTCAAGAGAGAGAGACAGGCAGGAACACACACACTGAACAGAGAGAGACAGACAGACAGGAACACACACCTCAATAGAGAAAGAGAAAGAGAAAGAGACAAGCAGGAACACGCTCACGCAAGAGAGACAAACAGACAGGAACACTCACACACTGAAGATAGAGAGACAGACAGTAACACACACACTGAAGAGAGATAAACAGACAGGAATACACACACTCAAGAGAGAGAGGCAGACAGGAACACACACACTCAAGAGAGAGAGAAAGAGATAAACATGATCACACACACTCAAGAGAGATATAGAAAAACGAACACACACACAAGAGAGAGACACACACACAGACAGGAACGAACACACTCAAGAGAGAGAGAGAAAGCGACAGAGAGGAACACACACACTCAAGAGAAAGACAAAGAGACAGACAGGAACGCATACACTCTAGAGAAAGACAGACGGGCACTTGTATATGTGAGAAAGACCGACAGGTACACGCACACATTCAAGAGAATGATAGTAAAACACGCTCAAGACAGAGACAGACAGACAGGAACACACACTCTCAAGAGAGAGAGAGAGAGACAGACAGACAGGAACAAACAGACTCAAAAGAGAGTGAGACAGACAGGAACACACACACTCAAGAGAGAGAGACAGACAATAACACACATATTCAAGAGAGAGACACACAGGAACACACACACACAAGAGAGAGAGAGAGAGAGACAGACTGGAACAGACACACACTCAAAAGAGAGAAAGAGACAGACAGGATAAACACACTTAAGAGAGAGAAAGAGACACACTCACACAAAGGAACACACACACTCAAGAGAGAGACAGAGAGACAGGAACACACACACTCAAGAGAGAGACAGACAGACAGGAACACGCACACTCAAGGGAGAGAGGCAGACAGGAACACACACACACTAGAGAGAGTGACAGACAGACAGACGGGAACACACAAACTCAAGTGAGAGAGAGAAAGACAGGAACACACAAACTCAAGCGAGAGACAGACAGGAACACACACACACACTCAAGAGAGAGGAACAGACAGGAACACAAACATTCAAGAGATAGAGTCAGACAGGAACACACATACTCAAGAGATATAGACAGAAAGACAGACAGGATCACACACATTCAAGAGCGAGAGAAAGGACACACACACACACACACACACACACACACACTAGAGAGAGAGAGAGAGAGAGAGAGAGAGAGAGAGAGAGAGAGAGAGAGAGAATGAGACAGACAAGAACACACACACTCAAAAGAGAGTGAGAGATAATAACAAGCATATTCAAGAGAGACACACACAGGAACACACACTCAAGAGAGAGAGAGACAGACAGAAACACGCACACTCAAGAGAGATAGACAGACAGACAGAAACACACACACTCTAGAGAGAGACAGACAGACAGACAGACAGACAGACAGACAGGAACGAAAAAAACTCAAGAGAGAGTGAGACAGACAGGAACACACACACTCAAGAGAGACAGACAGACAATAATACACGTAATCAATAGGTAGACACACAGGAACACACACTCCAGAGAGAGAGATAGACTGGAACACACACACACTCAAGAAAGGGACAGACAGGCAGACAGGAATAAATACACTCAAGAGAGAGAGAAAGAGAGAGAGAGAGAGGCACACACAAGAACACACACACTCAAGAGAGAGACAGACAGACAGGAACACGCACCCTCAAGAGAGAAAGGCAGACAGGAACACGCACCCTCAGGCGAGAGAGAGGCAGACAGGAACACACACACTCAGGCGAGAGAGAGACCGAGGGGAACAAACACACTCAAGAGAGAGAGAGAAACAGACAGGGACAACACACACACACACACTCGAGAGAGAAACAGACGGGAACACACACACTCAAGAGAGAAAGACAGACAGGAACATACACACTCAAGAGAGAAAGACAGACAGGAACATACACACTCAAGAGAGTAAGACAGACAGGAACACACACACTCAAGAGAGAGAGAGAGAGACAGACAGACAGACAGACAGACAGACAGAAATACACACACTGAAGAGAGAGAGAAACAGACAGGAACGCACACACTCAAGTGAGATAGAAAGCGACAGACAGGAACACACACATCCAAGAGAGAAAGAGAGAGAGAGAGACAGACAGAAAACATACACTCGAGAGAGAGACAAAGAGACAGGAACACACTCGTTCAAGAGATAGAGACTGACAGACAGGATTACACACACTCAAGAGACAGCGACAGACAGGATCTCACCCACTCAACAGAGAGAGAGCAGACAGACAGGAACACATAAATACAGAGAGAGAGAGAGAGAGAGAGAGAGAGAGAGAGAGAAAGAAACGCACACACACACACTCGAGAGAGAGAGAGAATGAGACAGACAAGAACACCCACACTCAAGAGAGAGACAAAGAGACAGACAAGAACACACACATTCTAGAGAGAGAGAAAGAGACAGTAACACACACACTCAAGAGAGGGAGAAAGAGACAGACAGGATCACGTACACTCAAGAGAGAGAGAAAGAGACAAACAGGATCACACGCACTCAAGACACGGTGACAGACAGAATCACACACATTTAAGAGAGAGAGAGAGAAAGACAGACAGTCTCACACACCCTCAAGAGAGACAGAGAGATGCAGACAAGATCACACACACTCAAGCGACAGACAGAAAGGAACATACACTCAAGAGAGTGACAGTAAGGAACACACACACTCAAGAGAGTGACAGACAGGAACACGCACACTCAAGTGAGAGACAGAAAGGAACACGCACACTCAAGAGAGAGACAGACAGGTACTCGTACACACAAGAGAGAGACAGACAGATACTCACACACAAGAGAGAGACAGACAGATACTCACACACAAGAGAGAGACAGATAGGTACGCGCACACACAAGAGAGATACAGACAGGTACGCTCCCACACAAGAGAGAGACAGACAGGTACGCGCCCACACACACACGCACAAAAGAGAAAGAGATAGGTACTCGCACACGCAAAAGTGAATGACAGGTACACACACACAAATGAGAGAGATAGACAGGTGCACACCCACTCAGGAGAGAGTCTGATACACACACAACAGAGAGACAGATAGGCACACAGACACATATACGAGACAGATATGCACACACACATATACGGGATAGATATGCACACACTCATATACGAGACAGATATGCACACACACATAGACGACACAGAAATGCACACATACACATATACGAGACAGATACGGACACACACATATACGAGACAGATATGCACACTCATATATACGAGACAGATATGCACACTCACATATACGGGATAGATATGCACACACACACATATACGAGACAGATATGCACACACACATATACGACATAGAAATGCACACATACACATATACGAGACAGATACGCACACACACATATACGAGACAGATATGCTCACACACACATATACGTGACAGATATGCTCTCACACACACATATACGTGACAGATATGCTCACACACACATATACGTGACAGATATGCTCACACACACATATACGTGACAGATATGCTCACACACACATATACGTGACAGATATGCTCACACACACATATACGTGACAGATATGCTCACACACACATATACGTGACAGATAGGCTCACACACACATATACGTGACAGATAGGCTCACACACACATATACGAGACAGATATGCTCACCCACATATACGAGACAGATGTGCTCACACACACATATACGAAACAGATATGCTCACACACACATATACCAGACAGATATGCACACACACATACACACACTTATACGAGACAGATAATCACACTCACGCTTGTACGAGACAGATAATCACACTCACACATATACGAGACAATTATGCAAACACACACACACTTATACGAGACAGATAAGCAAACACACACACTTATACGAGACTGATATGCAAACGCACACACACTTATACAAGACAGATATGCAAACGCACACATATACGAGACAGATATGCAAACGCACACATATACGAGGCAGACATGCAAATACATACACATATATGGGACAGTTATGCAAACACACATAAGAGACAGATAAGCAAACACAAAAGCAAACACACACACTTATACGAGACAGATATGCAATCACACACATATACGAGACAAATATGCAAATACACACACACATACGAGACAGATATGCAAACACACACATACGAGACAGATATGTAAACACACACATACGAGAGAGATATGTAAACACACACATACGAGAGAGATATGCACACACACACACACACACACACACACACACACAAAAACATACGAGACAGATAGGCACACACCTACACACTCGAGCCCTATGCACACACACACACACGCGTGACAGATATGCACACATACGAAACTGATATGTAAACATACACACACGCGAGACAGATATGCAGGCACACATAAGAGAGATATATGCACACACACATAAAAAACAGATTTGCACACACACACAGAGACGAGAGAGATATACACATACACAAGCAAGAGAGAGATATGCACACACACATAAGAGAGAGATATGCGCACGCACACACATACGAGAGAGATATGCATACACACGTACATACGAGGAAGATACAAACACACACGCTCATATACGAGAGAGATACGCACACAAACCAATGAGAGATATGCACACACGCACGAATGAGAGATACGCACATACACAAATGAGAGATATGCACACACACACGCCAATGAAATATATGCACACACAAAAACCAATGAGAATTATGCACACACACAAACCAATGAGAGATATGCACACACATGCAAACCAATGAGTGATATGCTCAAACACAGTCACCAATGTGTGATATGCCCGCACATATGCCTAAACACACATACCAATGAGTGATATCCACAAATACACATAACAATGAGTGTGTTTGCACAAACACACGGATGAGAGATATGCACACACACACAGCCACACGAATAAGTGATATGCACACACACAACCACACGAATGAGACATACACACACAAGAATGAGCGATATGCACACACACACGCGCGTGCGCGAATCAGGCATATGAACGCACACACACTCACGAATGGGGGATATGCACACACACACACACACACACACACACACACACACACACACACACGAATGATGGATATGCAAACACGCACGAATGAGGGATATACACTCACACACTAATGAGGGATACACACACATGCACGAATAAGTGATGTGTACACACACACACACGAATGAGAGACTTGCACACACACACACACACTCACGAATTAGAGTATGCGCACACACATACACAATTGAGAGGTATGCACACACATACACAATTGAGAGGTATGCGCACACATGCACAATTGAGAGATCTGCGCACAGGTGCACAATTGAGAGATCTGCGCACATATACAAAATTGAGAGGTATGCACACACACACAAATGAGAGATATGTGCACACAACAATACAGATATGCACACACACAAATGAGAGATATTGACACACACAAATGAGAGATATGCACACACACACGAATGACAAATATGCGTGTAGCGGCCTAACTACTTTTTTTTATTTGTTATGTAATAATGTTAGCTTCTCAATTCAATGTGTACCAAAAAGTGAACAAACAAGACGTGAGTAGACAAAATTTTAATTATAACAATAATCGGTTAAAGGGAGAGAACTTATTTATACCCTTTTAATAATTAACTGGAGATGTATGAAACACTTTTGTATATGTGATTAACAAAAATAATTTAAACAGTTCAAAGATGATGAGTTGGTAAAATAGTTTGTAATTTGTTCCAGTTTCAAGTGATGAGTTGGAAAATAGTCTGTATGTCCAAATAATTGAAATAGTTCGAAATGATGAGTTGGAAGAATAAACTGTATTTCCAAATAATTGAAATAGCACCCAATGATGAGTTGGAATAATAAACAGCAAGCAAGGTGTGTGTGAAAGAATGTTAAAAAATACTTGCGTTTAAGTCGATAAGTTGAAGTAATATAATTATTTACCAGGAGAAAAATATTAGATGCAAAAGGTTGTTATTGCACAGTTTGAATATTTAATTTAGTTTCTCAGGCAGGTAAAAAAGATGAATCCGGCTTACTTTCTTTTTTACAAGGAGGCGAAAATATATATGCCTTAAAAGAAAAGTGATTTTCTTTTTAACGAGTAGGCGAAAATATATATGCCTTAAAAGACAAGTGAGCTGGACACAACAGGTCTGGTAGCTTCAAAATCTTCCTTCCAACTGGAGCTTCAAGAGCGGGAAGATTCCCGCTTTTTCGAAAGAGAGGCAAAATGCTGCTGCTGATGCAGAACGAACCAATGAAAAGTTTGGTTACAAAAAGAAGATGGTTTGATTTATTTTACAATTTTATTTCTCGAACTTTTTATAAATATAGGTGATACGAGGGTATCGTAGAGAGCTCGACATGCGCACACACAGACGAATGACACATATGCGCACACACAGACGAATGACAGATATACGCACACACACGAATGACAGATCTGCGCGCGCACACTCACACGAATGACAGAACTGCGTGCACAATAAGGAGAGATTTGCGCGCAGAAACACACACCGAATGAGAAATCTACGCGCAGAAACACAAACGCATGAGGAATCTGCGCTCGCGCACACACACACACGAACAAGAGAAATGCGCAGACACATACACGAATGACAGATATTCACACACAACACACACACACACACACACACACACACACACACACACACACACACGGATGAGAGATATGCGCAGACACACACAAACACGAATGAGAGATATGCGTACACACACACACACACACGAATGAGTAATATGTGCACATACACACTCGAATAAGTGATATGCGCACACAGACGAATGAGAGATATGCCCTCACATACACACCGACGAATGAGAGATATGCCTACGCACACAATGAGTGATATGCGCGCACACACACACACACACACACACGAATTAGTTAAATGCACACACACACACACACACACACACACACACACACACACAGTCGAATGAGAGCTATGCACGCACACACGCGAACACACACATGAATTAAAGTTATTTGCATACACACACTAGTGTGAGACAGAGACATATGCATGCAAATACACAATAGAGAGACATTATATATATATTATATCACTAAAAACATTAGTATAACCACACAGTTTGCTTAAAAATGTTTAGAATCCTGCTTTCAATAACACATATCGGTTGATATCTAACGAAACAAAAACTAAAAATCAGAAGTATGCAGTCTTGTTTAAATAAAAATAGACAAAACGCGAACCCGATAATGCACCTGGTATATACCCAGAAATATGTTTCCGATCAGATCGCTTCAAGACTGTTTAGTTAATTACCCTATATATATATATATATATATATATATATATATATATATATATATATATATATATATAAGTGTGTGTATTTTTGTGAATGCGTCTGGTAATGAGCGTCTTCCTTTCATTTTCATCTCCCGTACACGAGCATATATATATATATATATATATATATATATATATATATATATATATATATATATATATGGTTATGTCAATTTTTCATTACTACATGGAAATTTTTATGTTTCGAGATTAATTCTCATCATCAGGCAATGCTGGTGTGGCTGTGCAGACGATTTACATTTAAATGATAAATACTTTCGGTTTACTGTGAATGTATGTGGGTGTTTTTTATTTTGTGTGTGTGTGTGTGTGTGAATAATCAGAATGGAGATTCACTTAGGGATTTGACTCCGAGGAATGTCTGTGCTAACCAACTTTTTTCCTCCTCTTTTTTTCTTTTTCCTTGACCCTATCCCTCTCTTGTCTGTTTTCTTTCGCATTTATCTGATCTTATCATTTTCCTTCAGTTTTATTACATTTGATGTGATATTTCTTTTCACTTGGAATTATATATATATATATATATAAATGAAAGGGAAACGCTCATTACCAGACGCTTTCACCTACCTCACATGAAATCAGAAAATATAAATTTAAATCACATGTTCAGCTAACACACATACCCATACAGTTCTGCCAATGTAGCTATCATGAACTGATAATCCTTAATTTAGGAATGATTTCTTTGAAAGTTAAAAAGTTGTCGAGCTATTGTTAAGTGCATTGTACGGATTCAGTAAACAACAGACTTCCTCTCTTATATTCGAATTAAATACCAAACCCAGAACAAAAATTACTTTTTGCCCTGTTCTCCTTTGTCTGTCTTGATTGATTTCGAGAAATTTTACGCAAATTCGTGCGTTGAATTATTTCCACACGACAAAGATTATCCCATAGACAAAAGAGTGTGGGCCTCTCTCTGCTCCAAAGCTATTTCCATGGCAGGCGTTCCGAGCAGTCACATTCTATCATCTAAGCACTCAACTCTCTAGAATTAAGCGTCACTAAATCCCATTCTATTCTTATTCATTAGCAAGATGTAAGATCCGCTCTCACATCTTCTTCCCAAGTGTGATACTTTGTGGAACATACTCCCGGCAGAATGTTCCCGGTCATTAGAATTTTTACGTCTTTTATTCTGGCCTTATTTGTTGCCATCCCTGCTTAGCGTTAACTTCAAACCTTTTTTTTTTACGATCATAGAACACCCTAATTTTTTCACTCTTTCTATGGCTATCAGACTTTGTATTACATGAAAATTAATATAAAAACACACTGTTAGAAAATCGGGAGCAAGCATATAAAGTTACTGCCAAACAATTTGAACCTACAATGAAGGATCAGTCAGATGCATCATTGGGAATAAAGTAACGATATTTCACTAGAACAAGACGTCGAAATAAAACCAATGCAATTCCCTACAGAGGTATGTTGACACCATACGAACTTTTTTAAAAGTCCTACATGCCGCTAAGCGAAAAATATTGCGGATATACAAGAGAAATAAAGCCACAGAATTAATTCGCAGCGAAAACGGAAAAGGTAGCAATTGAAAGGTATAATAACAGCCCGAGACGGCATTCCTGACTCATCCCGGAATATGTAGATAGTACATGGATTGGACTCAAAACACTTGATCATACGTCTATTCTGCCGATGAAATATATTAGTTCTCCGTCGACCAGACTTATTCTAGCAACGAAGCTGCTCTTAGAGAACGAGAATTTAACTCGTAAAAATGGCTTATCCACCGGCCATAAAAGTTCGAATGCATCATGACGGTCCTAATGATACCTGCATTCAGTATTCATGATTCATGAATGGAGCTGATATATCTGTTTGGAACCATCGTTTGTCTTGGCAGTATAAGAGAATTACTCGGCGTCCAATGTCTATGACACGATTGAAAAGTAAATATTTGATATACCGTTTCCAGACAGAAAATCATAGCAATAATTTGCGCACGCATATCATCTAGAATCCAGTTACCCAAGATACTGAACAAAGATGTTAAGTTTCCTCATAATAGAAAACATTATATATATATATATATATATTTATATATATATACATACATACATATATATATATATATAAAATATATTACTTTTACATATATACATATAAATCAAATATATTAATTTATGATATGTATATAAATCAAATATATATATATATATATATATATATATATATATATATATATAAATCAAATATATTACTTTATAATATATAAATAAATCAAATATACTGTATAATATATACATAAATCAAATATATTACTTAATAATATATATAAATCAAATATATATATATATAAAAATAAAATATATTACTTTATATTATATATAAATCAAATATATTACTTTATAATATACTATAAATATAAAAACCAAATATATTACATTATAATATAATATATATAAAAATCAAATATAGTACTTTATATTATACTATATATATAAAAATCAAATATAGTACTTTATATTATACTATATATATAAAAATCAAATATATTACTTTATATAATAATATATTTCTTTATACTATATATATATATATATATATATATATATATATATATATATATGTATGTATGTATATATAGCTTTATAATATATAAATTATAAAATTTATTATATGCGTATAAATTATAGATATATACGTTGTTACACGAAATATATTAGATTTTCTCCCATTTGTCCTTAAAAACCAGCAATGATAAATTAACACAAAAAGGTAGTGAAAGAGGGAGTTGACAAAGATTTACACAGAGAAAACAAGGGGGTTACAAAGATTTACGCACAGCGAGGGGGTAAAATATTTAGAGAGAGAGAGAGAGAGAGTGACAAAAATTTAGAAAATTTGAGGCAATGTAATATATAATATGAAAAAGCGAATTAGGTAAGGAAATAAACCAAATAAAATATTCCGTCAAGATTTAAAAAATCGCAATATAATTTAGAACACCGAAGAAAAAAATACCCTAAAATAAGAAACTTATAAAATCAAACTATATCAATCTGACTTAATTCTCATTCGAAAGACAATCGTAAATTATTCTCTCCATGATAACTTGTCGATGCTAAGAAATATTTCCCTTTTTTACGTCTTTTCTTCTGCTGTATTATGACTTGCACACACAGAATGATAGAGAGACATACAGAAAAAGAATACGATTTATTTTTAAAGTTATGAATATATTCATGTAGAATTTATTTCATTCCCGTAATGCATTACTTTACACACACTTATAGACATACATAGGTGTAACACATATATTTGTTGTTCCGTTAATATAAATGTCGATTCGTACAATAATAATACTGATATATATTTGTGTGCGGGCATTTTTTTGTGTATATGGGAGAGACATCTACACATGGAAATTTTGTTTTTAAAAACTAAAACACACAGGCACGGATTTGCGTGTATTACGTACAGTTATAAAAAGAAATGGGTTATGTTAAAGAATGTGTAATATCCCTTTTTCTGTTAAAAAAAATCAATATTTAAAACAAAATCATGTTGTTTTTTTAATGTAATATATATATATATATATATATATATATATATATATATATATATATATATATATATATATATTACAACATTATTTAACGCTTAGAGACTTCAGTCCACATTTACGTATAAGAATGGACTGCATTATATATCTCTAGACATATGTATTTGTTGCATCAATACATATTTTGGCATATACTGAACTGTATAAGAAACGATCCTTTTTCAAGTACGGTTTTTATTTAAAAATTACGTAGAGTAAAATAAACGGTTTCGTTCTTACTGATACCAGAACTTACATTATAAAATGCGCGATGAATAAATTGTTGCCATTTTATATTATTAATTTCACACATGCGCGTTATATGCTGCTGTCGAACGCACAGTATAGTTAGGTCAGTTGGAACCGTTTGCAAGAAATATGTAAACGGCATGGAATAGCGATTGATATTCGCACCGGAAGCTACAATATGAACATTTTAGATCGTTTGTTGTAAATCAGAGAACAGTTCAGAGGATTCTGAAAGTGTTTGATGACGCTGACTGATTACTGAAATGTTTACAATACTCAGTAATGATGGCAAATTTCTGCTCCCATTCATTTTCCCACAAGGCCTCAGACTCAACAAAAAAGATTGCAAATGCCTAGATGCTTAATCAAGTGGGTCGCAGCTGGAAGACTGACAGCAAACTGCAACATGCCATAAGCTGGAGACTGCTGTCATCACTGTCAGACAATTACAACGAACAAATAATCTCATATCTGGCGACCTAACACTCCAAACTGCAATCCCTTTGATTATTATGTGTTGGACACAGTTGAAAAAGAGAACAAGAAAACTCTTTGTAACACCAAAAATGAACTGAATTCAAGTATTATGGCAGCGTTCATCAAGTTAAGGAAAAGTCGCAGAGGATTCCGAAGTCGTCTCGAGACCATGGTTGAATCAAATGGCAATTTTATTGAATGAATTTGGTCTTTAGAATTTCAAAATATTCTTTGGTTAGTTCTGGTAAATATATGTGAAATAAAACATGTTATTTTCATTTTTTAGTAATTTAGAAAAATTATCCATGGCATTTTATATATATATATATATATATATATATATATATATATATATATGTGTGTGTGTGTGTGTGTGTGTGTGTGTGTGTGTGTTTGTGTAAATCTATACTACATTAATCTTACTGCCTTTTTCTATACTTTAATTTCTCTTTTCTATCCCGAGAAAATATAACAATGTATATGTCATTTATGTTCAGCGATATGCAGCTCTTTTTCGTATTAAATCACAAGGACAATATAAACAACTTTATTCGGATTTTGCATTAAATCTTTAAAACAGTCAGATGTATATATTTTTAGGTCGGCCGGCGTGTTTCTGCGACAAAGAGAAAGATTTATCTATTTCCTGGTTGGTTTAAAAAAAAAACTCGTTATCTTAAGACATCTCAGTTGTACGTTGTCTTATATCCTTCTCTTCTGGGATGTGTGAAAAATCATTGAGTATGAAAATTTACCAATTTTCCCCACTTAAGTTTTTGACTTCTTCCAAATATTTTAAATGCGTTCGGAAACAAGTTTCACCCTGATTCATCTGTCATGTTCATATTATTTTCCATAACAGTACATTTTTGAAAATCCCAATACCATCTTGAATTTTTGTTTTTATTTATCTGTTTAACCCTAAGAAAAGCAATACTGCTACTGGTAGGCTGGAGGTTACAGAGAGGAAAGGAAACAGAGAAAAGAAACAGGGAACAAAGGATGATAAAGAAGCAGTAAGAAAAATGTGGAAGTCAAAATAAAAGATGGCAATTGACGTTGCACTTAAATCATTGGGGATCGTATCTATCAGGAAAAGGGGAAGAGTGTTTCACAGGTGGGAAGTGCGAGAAAAGAAACTACTAGGGAAGAAGATAACGTTACATTGGCCTATTTTGACAATAAAGTTTCCAATCTAGTTGCACGGATAAAATTTTTGAAAGTGGGGTACCAGGTAATGAAGTTCGTCAGGGAAGTAGCCGTGACAATATTTGTAGAAAAGACAGATGGAAGCCACATTAATTAAATGTAATTCAAGGCGAGCTACCAAATCGGGACCGATTACATTGCAGACTGTCTCTGGATTTTTTGAGAACTCCGATATTGATATTAAAAGTACCTGACCAGATGTGGCAACAGTTTTCAATGCATGGAGGAACGGTAGATTTATAAATGTGCAAGAGGGATTATGACGAAAAAGAATTCCTAGCTCTGCACAATGAACCAAACTTCTTTGCAGCAGATGAAGCTATAGATTTGATGTATTATTTATTTCCCCTTGATATCGGCTTAGGTAAGGCTGAGGAGGCGCAGTGTGTTGCTTTGAGGGAGACTAGTGTGATCCATACTGATAGAAATTGGAATGCCATTCTGTGTTTGTTAAAGTAGAGCAGCTTCGTTTTGGAAGCATCAAAATTTATGAGGTATATCTTACCCTAATCAATCTCAGATTAGAGGTAATTTCGAAGAGCAGAAGCGAGGTTTACTTTGTCAATTTCATAATGATACAGGAGTAAATCGTGATTTCATCTGCATAGATACATACTTGATAAATGATTACATCAGGAATATCATTGTTGAACATCAGGAAAAGCGCAGGACCTAAGGAAACATGCCCATACAGAACGACCGTTATGTTATAGATTCACAGTGACGATTTGATTATATCGAACAATCGTCCAGTGATACCATAGCCGAGTAGATTACGCATAAGGCCAGCTTTCCAAACCCCTTAAACTCTTTCACGATACCTAGATATTTTAATCTATTTTCCTTAACACGTTGCGCAATTTTAATTGATTTTGTTTTTAATTCTTCGTTTCGTAGCACTCGAAAGATTATATGAACATACATTTATACCTGACCAATATATTTTAAGAAAGTCTTATATAATTTACAATATCGATACAGTTCAAAAACGCGCGTGGAAACCCACCATTTGCGTGAGACATTGAAAGTTATTAATATGGACACCAGCAAGATCCAGCCATTTGGCATGCTGGGCATTAAAGTTAGCGAACGAATGAGATAACGTATTCTTTTCTGTATTACCAGAAAATCTGTTTAGCATGGAACAGCCAGTGGCGGAATGAGTGCGTTAGAGAAAGAAAAGATAGCTAACCCAGTTCAAGAGAAAGAGACGCATACACATGTAAGAGTGATCTATAAATTCAATAGTAATCAAACATTCTAAGAAAAATGTTCGCTGACAAAAATCAAAGCTACGCATATAGACATTGGAGTTCTTCGGAAGAAGGTGAAGGTAACACGAGATAGAGATATCATAGGAAGGGATCAAAGGGTTAAGGTTAGTTTCAGAGATAGATAGATATCTGAGAACCTTTCTTGGAAGAAAGACATCACGCTGCAAAAGTTATTCCTTATGTCACGGACGTTTGAGTAAGTAACGTTCAAGGGATTTGGAGGTTTTTCTTTGGTTGAATTTGCTTCGTAGATTTGGATGTGAATTTCCATTTTATTCGCTTTATATTTGTTAAGGAGAGACTTCGAGTAGTAGTAGTAGTAGACGGTCGTCAGCTGCGACATGTGTAGGAAGAGAACTGTGGCAGACTGCTACTAAGTGATGCCTTAGGCTTGACCACCGAAGGCGCTTACAAGGACACAAACCTTTGCGCGCCATGGCATTACGAAACCCCGATATTATTCAATATATTATTGATCGGAGCTGCCACTCAAGACGCTGCTCAAAAGTTAGGTTTCCTATCTACCAGCCGGAATCATAGACTAGTAATATGTTAAATAAATCGGTACAATCATTATGAAGAGACGGAATCCCTTTCCTAAACAGAACTTACCTCAGATTAATAATAAATAATTTCAAACAAACCGTAAAATGATAGATTTAGTATATCACTTCATGAAGTATCCGATTTCATCAGACATGTTTCTCTACTATAATACTATTAGACAAGTCTTCAACAATAATCTTCCATCTTTGAGAGAATTCAGTTATTTTAACTGTTCTTTTGTCGAAGATCTCTCATTTCCCTCTTTTAAATGATCCCACTCAGAAATGATGGGAAGGTTGAAAACGTGTATCTTTTCTTTCGCCAAATTTATAGAATTCTTTTTCCCAAATCCGAAACTTTGAAACTCATTCCTACATTTTATTTTAGTCCTCTTCAAGACAAGTTTCTTCTATCCTATTTTAATAATATCCACTTTCTACAGCATTCTCTTCAATTCATATCACTCGCGTTATTCATTAAAACCAGTCCGATTTTAAAACTCTGCCCTGAGTTATTCTCGGACTTTTTAATCGCTAAAATTTTGTCAAAAGATCATTCAATGGTATGCAGCAGACGTCAAGGCGGCGCATTGTGATTTTCGTTAAAAAGAAGCGTAATATTTTTTTCGATTTCTCGTAACATTTTATTGAGTGCTTTTGTTGTGCAGATGTGGTAACGATAAGTTTTTCTTTAATGTTTGAAGATTAACGAAACAATTTCACTCAGCCGGAAAGGTTTAAAGAAAGCTGATTTCCGAGACATCAAGAACGAAAAAATTTCATTTACTTCCTGTTTCCTGAAAGGCAAAATCTACTGACGCTGAAGCTAACCTAATTATACCGTTCTTTAATCGGTGTTCCTCGATTTCTTTTCAAGTGTTCGAATACTGAAGAGGCTAAAATGAAAAATAAATTTCTAATTTGCACTGTAATGACCCTATTATTACGCTGTTCTCTTTTGTTAGCGACTAATCTGATTATGAAATTGCAAGAAAGTTTCAAATGAAGCAGAAATGTTATTTTGTCAGAAATTGCATCAAAAGCTTAAAAATAATAAAATAGTAAATCCCGATCTAAAACTAAAAGAACTCGTTTTCTTTCTAAATGGTGCTTCAAATCTTTCGCATGCTCAAACCTAAACAGTCAAACATAAGAAAAGCAGTTATCTACGCTATAATTTCTAAGGTGTATCTAACTCTATGATGTGAATGTAGATGATAGATCATGTTAACATGTTTTCGACAGACAAAATTTGATTAAATAGATTTTCATAGACATACGATACCACACACACACATATATACACGCATGGTATCAATTGTGTTCGCAAACATATTCTTGGATTTTGATATGTAAAAATATCTTCACATTCAAGCTATAGGGCACAACGTAGATTTGACTTAACGCTATAGCCTCGAGTCTAAGTGAAGAAATATTCAGAGATCAAAGAAAAAGTCTGAAAAATCCAATGGGAAAATAGTCTTTTCCACGAACACATAGAAGTTCATCGATAATTACAAACGTAAATGTCTGGAATATAATGATAATCAGAACCCGAAATATCATGACAAAGTTAAAAATCTATACACATAGGAAATAGCATATGGTCAGATATGGATGACACAGGAGTGTTTGTGTGTAAAAGAGAAAGAGAAAAGACATGGACATTATTTTTGTGTGTAAGAACACAAAGTTTTAACGTTTTACACAATTATGTTTGAACTTAAACAAAGCCACTGTTTGAATATGTTGGTAATTAACACAGATGAATTTCCATGCAATGAAAATTTTAGCAATATATATATATATATATATATATATATATATATATATATATATATAGAGAGAGAGAGAGAGAGAGAGAGAGAGAGAGAGAGACGGTGCATAAAAATAATGTTAAATTAGAATTAGAAACATTTAATACTTTTTAAAAGCCAACATACTTATTGAAATCCAACAATTTATTTTTGAATTGCACAAAATCGATTCTCTTTTATCGAAGAAATACATCTCATTTAAGGAACCGATGAGTGATTTAAAATTTACCAAACCTTGAGTTGCCCTTAGACATGTATTAAAATGTTTCAAGTTGTTTCTTAAAAATTATCACACTTATCTTACATTAGTTTATTAGAAGTTCTGTTTTTTTTTTTATATAGGTAAAATATAATTGTGTATATTGTTTGTTTGCATTAAATCTATATTTTTAATATATATGTTGTTATACACAAGCAAAAGAGACCGTAAATACGCGTTTCGGTTGAAGAAATGGGTCCTCCACATCACCGAGCAAAGCTATTGTATGTAATTTAATGGTAAGATACTCGCCGTCATTAATATTCTTATTATACCACAATAATATGAGGGCTGCTAGTGCCCACAGAAAGCTAATCGGATTATCGTGCAAGAAGTTGTGCTTTTAGCTTCATGCAATTATGTATGCGTATGTTAATGCACGTCCTTTCTTTGTTATATATCATATAATGTTCTTATTTATTAAACAACTTATATTAGAAATCGATCATATTTTTCCAGTCTACATTTTATATTCTGTATAAAAGATTTATTTTTGTAATTTACATATTGGCCAAAGTTTATTCCAAGCAATGCAATGTTAAAAAAATCTTCAAAAAATACAAACTGTACCTCTTAGCCAGCGTACGGGATTCACAATTCTTATTTACTTCTCTATGAAATATTATCTCTCGAAATACTGTCATATCCAGCTTCTCGTACTTACCTGAAAATAAAATAAAAACAATATTAAGATAAATAAATTTTAAAATGACATTTCAAACAAAAACTATTCAATATGCTATTTTCAAAGTTACATTCCATTAAATTCAATCGAAAACTGAATGCTCAAAACTTGTCTCATAATAAAAAATTATATATCATAATTTGACGGAAAAAATAACGGACCTGTTTTTCATCCTGGATATCCTCTTCATATGCAAAATCATTAAAAGAACAACTGTAAGGATACTATTAACCATTTACTTATAAGAAAACATTCGATACTATTTGATCGAAGGGGAAAGTAATACTTTCTAATTTGACAATCTTCACTACTTGCTATTTTTCAAACCTTTATTTGAAAAAGATTTTCTGCAAAATAACTTTCCCAAGTTCAGTAATTGCTATCCCTCTTTGCAGTACTGACTGAGCTTTCCTACCTAACATTTTATTTGTGTTACTTGTGAATCTGAATATATTATGTCATTATATTCTCTTCGAGAGGCATTGAAGATGATGTCAAAAGCATAAGACCATGGAAAAACGCCTATCATATCCACATTTGAAGAAAATTATGCTTGACATCTATATAGGACATTGTGCAAAAAGAACTCTTCCCGAAAAAGCAAATTTGGCTTCAAGATTTTAAATGTTAGAATGATTATTGGAATGCTGAAAAAAATCACTACAGATATCACATTTTTTTTAAATTTAATAAAATGCAATGAATCTTTATTCGTTTCTTATTAAATCCTTCAACCATCAAACCATTCAATGTCTTAAATTTCAAAACGTTTATAACCAAGAACATCCTTGATTTGTATATAAAAACATAAAGCGAAATCCCACAATGCCCTAGGATGACGAAACTTAGTTTTTGGTCATCATAAAATTAGAACAGTATACAATTATATTAAAAATTTTTGATAAAATTCAATTGTAGAAATGGTGATTAATTTTTATTTGTGAACGAGATATCACTCAACTTTTTTCTACCATGTGGTGTCTTCAGGCGATTCGCAATAATCAAATTTCCATTTTTAAGAACGCTCACATAACGAGAATTTTTTGAACGCTCATGTAACGAAAAGTTTTTGAACGCTCATGTAACGAAAAGTTTTTGAACGCTCACGTAACGAAAAGTTTTTGAACGTTCACGTAACGAGAAGTTTTTGAACGCTCACGTGATGGGAATTTTTTTAACAGTCACTTAACGGGAATTTTTTGAACGTATATTTTTTCAAAATTAGAAGATATTATAGCGTTTTCATTCATGGTTGTATGACTTTAATACGAATTTTATGACATGGCTACTCTTAATCATAATTTTTATATTTTGATTCAGTAATTCATTATTGTTTGGGAGTAACATAATAGCTAACTATTCTTAATGGCACAATATATATTTTGTCAGCGTTGTAAGGTCTTGCTTTTTCATTATACTCAACGTTTTGTCTGGGTCTTTTTCACATTTTAATTTC
This sequence comes from Ascarosepion bandense, assembly GCA_037127315.1. Lineage (NCBI taxonomy): Eukaryota > Metazoa > Mollusca > Cephalopoda > Sepiida > Sepiidae > Ascarosepion > Ascarosepion bandense. The sequence continues at coordinate 14,757,299 of JBBBDQ010000190.1, forward strand.
AATTTGCACACGTGGCTAGAAATTTTGCACAACATTTGAAGGTTCTATTTTAAGTGTAGACATATGTTTTAACCATCTGCTTCTAAATGTATATTTGGTTGATCCCAAATACGTTTTCTTTTGACAATTTAATCATGTACTTTTGCTTTGTAAATTACTTTTGCATTACCAAGTCTTGAAGTGGCCATTTATTTTTGTCCGTGCTGTCCATTCCCTATTATTGATCTTTTTTGTCGAAGCTGTTTATATTTCTGGCGTTTTGTTTCATAACGAAATTTTCTAAATTACTAGTACAACTATAACTCAGTTTAGTTGTATTCCTATTGAAAATGTTAAGTTTTGAGCTTTTTGGAAAGTGTTTATTGATCAGTTAAAAAATATTTCTTCTATTTTGGTTTTGACTGAGTTAAATGGAGAGATGAACAAGATAATGTTTTGTTTTACATTATTTTTTTTTATTTGAGGTATTTTAATTTTTGTCTTATATTGCAATAAAATTTTGACCATGGCTTAGGAACATATATATTTTGCGCCGAAATAGCTATACAACGAATATAGTTTTCTGAGTGATTTAAAAAATATACATGTTTGACTCTGTAAATAGATAATATATACATTGAGCACTCCCCTTTTATTATTTTTAATATTAATAAAACTTATATAACATGGTTTTAGAATTTTATCTCCAAACTATTTCATTTTTAGTTCCAAAGTTTTATTTTATAAAACTGTGCGTCAGTTGACATTGAAAGAGCACTGTTTTATAAGAAAACTTTCGCAAAATCATGCACTTAATCCAGATATCTACATACCAAATTGTACCAATAAATAGACTTCGAAATGTGCTACGAGTAATGTTCCAGGGTCAAATACAGAACCAACGTGACTTTGCAGACTCATCGCACAAATCCAAAACTGAGATTAACTACTACACAAATTGTACATACCTAAACCTGACACTTCCACTGAATGTTGATTTTAATCCAAATAAAAATTTAATTTTCTGGAAGTCTGTAAAGGAATACTTCTACCAGCTTATCACTCAGAACATGTTATGGCCTGGAAAAATAGTCTCATGAAGCAGCATCAAAGTTTACGAAATATATTGGAAAATAAATTGTTTCCCATGTATTTACATTGTCTGGTTTGATCTCATCTTTATTGTCGCTCTGCCCTTCTTCAGGCAATATACGTTAGAATTTCATACGAAACACCTTTTATTCCACGGCAGTGCATTGTTCGGGTTCTATGCCTGTTCTTAATTTCACAAATTCAGTTAGGTTTTATTCATCTCTTCTGTGCTTGGTATTGAACTAAATTCTTTGGGGGTCAAGTCACAACAAAAGCTTTTAGCCAGTTAAATGTAAAAATATATAACAATATCAAAATATTTTCATTGAAAATCAGTTTTTAAAAATTGTAATTTTTTAGAACCTTAGCTAAATACTGGCTCCTCTGTTCATACGTATCTAATATATAGGAACTTCTGGAGAACCATGATCACGAGCGTTCTGAAGGGATAAAAAAAACAATACACATTTAAACGGATATTGTTACCATGAGTAAATAACCGATGATACTTGTTTATTTGCCAATATTGATTCAAGTGAATTTGATATACAGGTATATAGTTATTGCATGGAACCATTTGATTACGTTTGAGTATTGCTTGAAATTATTGCCAGGAAAATTAATTGCTTTAAAAACTTATATTTCGGTGTCCAATCTGTTATATTTCATCTTGTCAATCCTGACAGAATTACATGGAAATAAATTTTGTACGAAATATCTAATAACATATATGTGTTCTAATATAATTTTATTACAACCACATGTAAAACAAATGTAACAAGATGACAACAAAATTATTAAACGTTAGACCAAGTTGAACATTTTAAAATATTGCTCATTAAACGAAGTGCAAAACATGAACGTCATAAATGCATGCTTTCTTTGCCATGCTTTTTTAAATTTAAGCACAAATAGTTTTTACGTGATTACATATTCTTAAAATGTAGGTAGGATTTTTCTAACTATTGTTTTTGTCGTCACATTTAAATAATTCTCCGAGGTGTATAAATTCATAAATTTTATATCAAATGATTGCCATTTTTTCTAGAAGTCTATTAATTCAATCATTTCATAGATATAGCTTCTTCACTTCTGTATCTGCTGTAACTAACAAAAGAAATATTAAAAAATAACAGAAAAATATACAAACATTAATTTAGGATTTTTTAACATTTTGAATGTTATTTGATGAATGACTTAAAAATATTTTCACGTATAAAAAATCATTAACTTTGTTATCAAACGTTTCGGCTTAAATATTATTCGGCTTTCTTCGTGGAAATATTTTTTCTTTTTTAAAACAGGTATTCTCGTATTGTAATTTGAGTAATTAAATAGTTCTTTTTTGTTAGGGATAGACAAATTAACAACGCAAATTGAGCGCCGAGACAGCTCAGTACAAAAAAAAATAGAACTGAGGAAAGGTAATTTATTAAGAATTAAAGCCATAATTAATTAATATGTTCAATTACTTTTAAGTAAAACACAGAGATATTTAATGTTTTATTAAAGTCAAAATATTCTTTAATTAAAGTTCTAATCATTAATAAATTAATTTTTTAGCAGACTATAAGTTTTATTCATATTAGAACCGATTCTCTCAAATCACTAACTGAGCTATTTGTTAATTCCTTCCAAAAATGTTCTTCACTTGGTAGAATCCCGAAATAGGTCATTGTTTCTTTACTTTGTATAAATAAACCAGAGCTTTGTCACTGAAATCGTGATAAAATCTGATCGTCTGAGACAAATATTAAAGCTGTAGAATATTCATAACTATTTATTTTAGTTTGTCACTGTCAAATGAATCAAGACACTTCTAAATATTGATTATAATTTTATGATTATTCTGAAAATCTTAACGACTTATAAAAGGAACTTTCTTTTGATTATTTTGATTTTACTGTAAGGAGATTTCCTATGATTCAGTAGGATAAGTTTATTTTAGCCAATTTCAGTAAACTTGCTTAATAGAACAAAGAGATACCAGACGCGGTGAAGGGTATCCTTTAGCTATTTTCTGGCCTTGCCGACTTATCAATCTTCTGTTTCCGCTTCCGTTATTTGACAACCGATTGCAAAAGACGACGTCAGACGATCTTGCCTCTAACTACCTGACCGGTCGGCCATCTAAAAACTCACATCCCAATTTTTCCAACCACGCGCGTTTTCTAATTGTTATACCATCCATGATGAAAACACATTGCTATTTATATTAACGTCCAATACAGAAGAGCCCGCAATCTAACCGTCAACAAATTTTATATACAGAAACGCCTTGAATGACGGGTTAATTCGTTCAAAGACTGAGCTCGGAACTTCAGACTAGTATCGTATCACTTTTCCCTCTTGAAATGGATGACAATATTTCATATTTATTCAATGCAAAATAATAGCAAAAAGATGACACAGAAGAGATCAATTGTATTTGTATATTGCGCCAACTAACGGATGCTTAACTGCAACACACTCGTATCTCAAGGAAATAATTCGGCTGAACTCTGGATCTTATCTCACACTCGTTTGTTGGTATGCTTTTATATACAGGCGTTATTGTATTTATTTTCTGTCATTTAATTAGGTTACAAAAATAATAGCTGCTCAAAATGTATTTGAAAAGCCATTTTAAAAACGTATGTAATGTACTTATTACGTGTATTTTGGTAATAATTAACATAATTAATGTGTGCTATTTAAAAAAAATTATCTCATATTTAGACGGAAATATTCTGGAAGTATAGAATCGCTTAATTATACATAACAAAACCTGATCTTCATATACGTTCATCACAGGACTTTAAACTTGGGCACAGTGCCTCCAAAACCTCTGCCAATATCAACAGAGTATGGAAAGATGGGTCCACATCTGATCAAGAAACACAGAGGTGGTTCCAGAAAGTCATTTCTGGTGATAAGAACCTTGATGATGAAGAATGTAGAGGACTGTCATGCAGTCTTTACAATGATCATTTGCAAGCAGTTCATGAGCAAAACCTACGTCAGAGTCTCAGTGAAATCTCGCAGAAGCTCGGTGTCAGCACTGCACCAGTCTCACGTCATTTGCCGATTATAGACAAGGTAAATAAACTCAATAAATGCATTCCTCATAATAACAATGAAAATCAAAAGTTGGGCTTTTTGTATTATACGCGATGCTTTTTTCGCAACAATGATCTCGATCTCGACAGAAAAGCCACTTGTGATAAAAAAAAATGGATACTTTATGATAACCGTAAACATAAGGAAAATGCTATGATTGTGATGAGTACCATCAAGGATTTCCCACACACAAATTGCATCAGAAAAATATTATGGTGGCTATCTAGCGTTCTGCAAATTGTAATATCCACTATATTTTTCTGGAAACAAATCAGAACATTAATGCAGAGATTTATTGCAATCAAATTATGGAAATGCAAGCACCTCTGCAATAAACAAAATCTACATTTGGACTTGGTTCAATTTTGCACCATGAAAATACGCGGCGACATGTTGCATAATGAATATGCCAAAAATCAGACTTTAAAAACGTGAGTTTCCCACATCCTTCATATTCCCCTGATCTTTCATTTTCTGATTACTATTTTATAGGCACATTTTAAATGGTAAAACCTGTAGGCACAATGAAGACGTGGAATCAGCTTTCAAACATTTCGATGCAACAAAGCGAATAACTTTTTAATAATGAAGAATGAAACTTATCGATCAATTATAGAAATGCATAAATGCTCAAAGGTCGTATTTTAACCGATTTCAATATTTTTACAGTAATGTTTTCGGAATAAAGTTATATATGTCTAAAATCGGACATTATTTTAAAAAAGCATAATTCTTATTTCACCTTTGTACGTTGGGGTAAGATTTGTTTACATAAAATAAAATAATAATATTGCTAGCAAAAGAAAAGTTTGCATAGAAATCTATCATAATATACGACCTATAGCAGATTGAAGTAAATTTATAAAACGTAATAAAAGATCTTAGTGAGGATCATCCGTCTTCATTCTTCAATCCGAACTGCTATCAACTAGGTTATCGTGCCTCCATGTATACATATTAAGCCCAGGAGATATCTTTTATAGTGTTCAAAATTGGGAGCGTCTATAAGTAAACTAAAAGTTTTTCACAGAGTGAACTATGAAATTTGGCATAAATATAAACAATCCTAAATAAAACGTGTATTATATATATATAATTCTGTTATAAAAGATTTTTTAGACTGATTTCATTAAAGGAAATAATAATATTTAGCTTAAAAAATAAATGCATCATCCGATCCGAAACCACACTTCTTTTATTAAGCCGGTGAAAACTAAGAAAAATAAATTAAACTGCAAAGATTTGGATGAGTGTTTATATTTTTCATGCGACATGAAATTTTAGTCATTGAAAATATTGAACACATTCTTTAATGAATTTCCCACGTACATTTATAAATTTATCGTGCCTGTTCATTCATATTATGGGATAATTTTGAGAATTTTTACACACTAGAGAGTTTCCTTGAATAGAAAACTTTTCATAGACATTTTGCTAATAATTTCGAAGCCAAAATCATTTTTTCTAATTAGATTTAGTCTTTTTTACAATATATCATTCTATAGAAAAGTTATTATTTGAACTCTACCAGATCTAAGTAATATATATTCTTGTTTTGATCATAGAGGATTTCATTGATTTTAATCAAACGGGTATAGAACAGTATTATTAGAAACCAATAAACAGAAAAAAGAAAAAAAATAGATTATTAAATTAGAGCATTAAAATAAAGTTTTAAATGAAAAATAATGACACACACTAAAATTTTAAAATCAACAGATAATATTGAGGGAACAATATAAGAGAAAATATAAAGGGACACAACCCAAGAAAACGTTGTTTGACAAAATATATCAATAAAACTGAAAATGAAAATATAGGAAACGCAGATAATTAACCATAAAAATGACTGAGATTTAATTATTGTATGTATTAGGCTTTAGTTATTGGGTCAAAAATAAACATGCAAGATGTATAAAAAAAAGTGGGTGGGAAGAGTTCAATGAAGAAAAAAAGTAAAATTCAAGTAACCTACAAAATTTTTCAAAGTGAAGGAAATAAGAAAAATTGTCTCACTATGTGAAATGATTCCATTCTTATTATTTTATCACGGACAACACAGCAGATGAATTATTGTAATGAAACATAGGCAAAATGAATTATATGGACTAAATAGTGGACATTGAAAAAAATGTGTAAAACACTTGAAAAGACGTTGAAAACAGGTAAATGTGTTATTCTGGTTGCAGGAAGATACGCAGGCTAAATTAGTCAATACGAGGTTAATGCTATGATCAGCGCATACACACCTATATATATATATATATATATATATATATATATAGAGAGAGAGAGAGAGAGAGAGAGACAGACAGACAGACAGACAGACAGACAGACAGAGAGAATGATGGGAAATTGTTGCTATTTTATATATTTAATTTCGTGCATGAGCGGTTTTTATGATTTTGTCGAATATATATATATATATATATATATATATATATGTGTGTGTGTGTGTGTGTGTCTATGTGTGTGTGTGTGTCTATGTGTGTTCGTGTGATGAAGTTTCAGTAACAGATGTAATAATAGATGTAATAATAGAAATAATCACTGCAAGTGATTCGAAAATATAAGGATTCGGTGCATATGTTAAGCCACAAGTCGTCCAATTTTAAAAATGAATACACTCTGGAAAGCTGTAATACGGAGAGTTAAAGAAAATGTTACACTAATATCCACAAGAACACATCCTCATTGAATAAAAGAGTTAATGCAATCCTGGGATTTGACCCAAAGCTCAATTTCTGAATAAAAACTTCAAGAATTGTACTGAAACATTGATACTCAGACACGTGACTGATACTCATGATTCGTAGATTTAAAACAATCTGCCCCGTTGAACGAAATATGCTCAGTTCAATATTCTAATTAACGGAAGATTTTTTTTTAATCATATCACCCAAAGCAAGGGGAAAACGCCACTGATGCGCAGGGGGCTACGTAATAGTGAAAAGATTGGAAAAGAGAAAAACCGGAAACCACATCCTACACAGGAAACAAGAGATGAGCCTCTTTACCTGTTCAATAGTCGTGGGTGGAGTGTGAACCGGGCGATAGTTTAATCTATCTACTCCAATTGAAAAAAAAATAAAATAAAAAAGAGTGAAAAGATTGGAAAAGAGAAAAAGAGAAAAACCGGAAACCACATCCTACACCGGAAACAAGGGATGAGCTTCTTCACCTGTTCAATATACGTGGGTGGATTGTGAACCGGGCGATAATTTAGTCTAAGATTACTATATTCACGAAATTTATGCTAAGAACATAAGGACAACGGTCCGTTTAATGTAAATTCTGTAAGTAATTACAATACCTCATCTCTGTACCAAGTGTTTGTCTATTTTTCAGATTATTTTTTTCTTCTGAATATACTTTTGTACTAAGATTCACATTTCAATGAAAATTAAACTTACAATTGAAGCGTAATTTTCTTGGTGATCACCATTTTTTTAAAAATTAATGCACCTTGCAAAGGGGTCTCGTTAGATACCATTTTTACCATCCAGGTAACATGAATGGACAGTGCGACATGTAAAACTATCTCCCGCGGGGATACTTTCTTTTGTTGGTTTAATACAGCAAATAGAGAGGAATTAATATTAGTATTATTATTGGTTATGTTGTAATTTAATTCGCGATGTGAGCTCATGTAAAAAACTATTTTAATACTATCATAAAAAGTCCAGAGAATAGAAAAATTAGCTATTTCAATCCTATGATGTATTTGTAATATCTGTGGAATAGATAAGTTAGGTGACAATTTGAGAGAAGGAGAGAAATATCATTTTCTTTCTTTTTCATATACGATACGCATTATATTGGACCAGGTGGAAGTTTGACAAAACGGTCGCAATCATAATAAGAAGTCAGGGTTTTTTGATGGTATCAGGTGGGGTTAAAGTCCCTCAACAGGTATTTCCTGAGAACAGAAATTTGTGGGAATTAAATATTCTCAGTTTCCGTATTATATCTCATTCTTTAAGTCACAAATAGTGTGGGTGGATATAATCTCATTGGTTGAAAGCTGTGAGTCGGCCAGTTCCCCCGAGAGGATTGAAAAACCTTACAAAATCCGGACTCGGCGAGAAAAAATAGTTTTTCAGATTTTTTTTTTCAGTTTGTTGAGTAGCTGTGCGAAGCTGTGAGTTGTTCTCAGTTTAAAGTCGAAGTGAGTTTCTGGAATTACGGTCGAAATGTAACGACTGTGGAAAAAGTTTCCCAACTGGAGAGCCATGACCCACGACTGGTCGCCTACCATAATTCTTATGGCTAAAGAGTTAATATCGAATGAAGCCTATCGCCGATTAATTTAAAGAGTTAATGTTGAATAATGAGCCTCCAATAGGAATCCCGAAAGAACGTTATTGTTTGTTTGTTTTTTGTTTCTTTTTTTAATCACGGGAAAATCGAAAATTGTGATTCCTCGTTCGCTCTACTTCGGTAAACTCCGATAAGAACCCGAAAGAGCTTTGTTATTTTAGAAGTTGCATAGAGAATTGACAGCCCTGATTATAGACAATATGTGAAAAGACTATAATGAAAATTTAATGATTACTTGAAAAGACGTTAGTGAAAATTTGAAGAGCTCTGTCCACTTTAACGAAACATAGAAAATACATTTTATTTAAGAATTGAAATCTCTCAGATTTTTAAACGAACTTTCTCTCTGTTGTAAAATCGCATTCCGACAACGGTATTACTATTTTAAAAACTGTATTGTCTGCTCCAGTGAAAAAAAAGAGACATTGTTTTTTGTTTATAGCCACTGATGTGAAGGGGGCTACATAAGAGTAAAAATATTAAATAGAAAAGAGTGAAGAGGAAGACTAACCAATTAGAAAGGAGCAAGAGAAGGATGGGAATACAGGTGGGATTACAATTGCAAAGGTGGAGAGAAAGGAAAGGATATACGGGAGGTGAAAGAACTAGAGTCAAGTGGTTAATGGATGAGTATTGACATTGCATTTAAAATTGACATTGCTTTTAAAGACATTCTTCGTAACTCTCCAGGCGTGTTCGACCTTGTTCATTTATTTCATTATTATTATTTTATTTTTTTGGTGTCGTATTTATTTATTTACCAGTGTCCGTGCTGCCTCTAAAAGGCGACTACTAAAATTGCACGACGCGACTTCTGGTATCAATTCACAACGTGGGACAGTGGCGCGTTGTTGCAAAAGACGTTTTGTAAACAAGCTTTTGTGACGACATGCTCTGACGAGATTATCACGACCAGCAACAGCGACCGAACCAACCGGCCAGCAGGGTGGCAGTGTCACAACTGGGAATGTCACGACCATCAACGAGAACGAGCGTCAGAATTAGACCGCCAGCCGCGGGCGAAAGTGTTGCCACATAAAAATCACAGAAAAAAAGTATCCAAGTAATTTGTAATGACTTTTTTTGCAGTTATCAATAAACTGATTATATCTAATTTGAGCAAAGTTTATATGAGTATTTGTAAAGAGGATTCACTGAAAATTCTCTATTCCGCCGTCTCCAGAAAAAAAAAACTATTTATTCTATAGTATGCAAGCATTTAATTCACGCTAAACTCATATAGACTATTTTCATTGATAAGTCTGGACTAGATTTCTTATCAATATATATGGTCAGTTTTAAAGAATACGAATCTAATTTCTATTGTTACACTAATCAGAAAAAAAAGTTAATGTAAATACATTATAATAAAATAGTGTGATTCGAAGTGTTTTTCGGCCATTAATCTGTCAATATACTTAAGATTAATGCAAAATTAATGGGCCTACAAATGACAATTTATGATTTAAACGTAAAATTTAATTATAGATGATGCTGAATTTTTTTTTTTTTTAATTAATAAAAATAATGATCTTTATTATTACGACCTTTAATACTACAGAAAGTACAAGATGACAAAATATGAAGTTAATAATTATTGATGATATTGACTCGGATAAATATCTCAATCCGATGTAACTGAGAACAGAACCATAGCCAGATTCCTCAACGGGAACTTTTTCACAATATTCACGGAAACAGTGTCAAAATTCTTGTAGATTGTGTGGTTTTCTTTAGGGCAATTATTTTTTCAGTTCACACAACAATATTACAAGACTTACAGCTGGTGAGTCTTCCAATAGTTGAATATCGTCACCCGAAACAATTTATTTTGTTGCAATGCATATGTGGCAAGTACAGCATCATGCTAAAAAAATTATACATCTGAAAATTTCCGTAATAAATTCATACAGTTTCCGACGTGAAATCAGTGATTCGTAGCTTATACGGTCGACCTTGCATATTATTCTTTTTCAGCAAACGACTAAAATATTAAAACTGATAATTGAACTGCTGTTACATAAATATAACACTCAGAGAAAATTGGAAGAAATCCTTCTAATATCTTAAATATAAATATCAGAAAACTAAATCAAAGTAATTGATGTGTGTAAATTCATTAAACGGGATTATATAAAATTAAATTTTAAATTATACATATACATATCTTGCGTCAGTTTTGTTCTTAAATAATGTTGAAATAGAATAAATATGAATATCGAGGATGATTTAAGTATTGTGAAAACATAAAACGACACTTGAAAATACAAAGAGAATAGATAATTCAAATTTCTGAGATATAATGAAGAAAGATAGCTTGGAAAATTTACTTTAAAAAAGACTGGCATAGCCCAAAGCCACAACGAAGAGCTGTATTCACCACTTCTTTATGAATACTGGAAAATAAATATCTCTCTACCTGACTGATATGTTTTTAAAACCTGACGCTGTGTTCTAGCAAGTTAGTTGCCGTCATTAATAAGATTTGTTGCATTATCGATTGGGTCGATATTACATCATGTATTTGGGCGCAAAACATAGCAGATAAAAAAATATCACGATTCAGAATAATTTCCACTTCCAACCAGACTATTTTTGCGATCCATTAGCCGATTGATTCATTACACTCTCTCATATATATATATATATATATATATATATATATATATATATATATATATATATATTCTCAATATATATATATCACTGCTCAATGCTATATATATATAGCATTGAGCAGTGATAAAGCTTAGTGCCAAGATCTTTGTTATTACTATTTTACTGATATTTGGGTAAGCGCTGTTTTTGGGGTTAGTGTTTTGATCGGTATCAGGGTAGCGATAATAAGATTGATGCAAAGAAATGTGTCACTTAACAGAGAAGAGTCATGACATCTTCTAAGTTTCGTGAAGGCACCATTATGATGAATTCACTCAGTCAGTCAGTTAAGTGCCATACGTGAAACACGCTTAGGCGATCATGTCTCGAAAGGGACATGACTGACTGGGCAGAATATTATCCCGCAGTAGGTTGCCATTGCTTTCTGCGGTAGACTGCTTGCCAGCCAAGACTATAGAACCCAATCTGTCCTGTTATTTACCCCATAACTGGAAGGAAGAGACGGATTAATACCTTTCCCAAGAGTATTTGCGAGTAAGTGAATGCAATGAATTCAATTGGAATTCGAAGTCGGCTCCCCGATTTCTCGTTCCGAGTCGATATCCACTGCAACACAACGTGAATTCACTCACCAGGGCTAAATTTATGCTGTTTGATTTGGCAGGCTTTACAAATAGTACTTCACAATGTCCTTTCTACTGAGAAGTCCTCGTGGCCGAATAGAGTAGCATGTCGGATCAAACGTTTTTTTTAACCTAAAAAGTAGCCGCGGTTTCTATCTCTACCGTTCGATTTCTCAAACGACCAGACCGATAGACGTATTACACATTGGTTTATATATAAATAAATAAAAATGGAGCCTGTTTTCAAATAATTCTCAATAATTTATAATGTCTGAAGTAATATAATTTTCGGAATAAATATATTATTTCTCATATTTCACTAATAATATTTTCAGACTTGTACAAAATTAGGCCAAATATTTTTTTCATTCTAATTCTGGAGATACGAAACGGCAAAAGTTGTCACGAAATATAGCCTGACAGTTTCTTTTCGACTTGTAGATTTCAATATAGAAAGAAATTAACGGAGTCTTCCGCTTAGAAACCTGTAAATTCACGGAAACAAATGCAAAATATTAAATCAAATTAACCCTATTATTGTGTGTGATTAATATTCTGTTTCGTTGCGGTATTTTAATTATCTCAAGTTAATCGTAATTACACTCAATACGAAACAGCTTTCATACTCTGCGAAAAATATTAATTCAAGCATTATTTACCTAGTTCCATATACAGAATTTTATGAATTTATTATTGAATCAAGTGTATCTGAAAACTTACTGTATACAATCTTACATTTTTTTAATATGACTTATTGTTTCATTAAAAAACATTTTTATTATTGCCTAATCCTTAAACAATGTGACAATTCCTTCACTAGATCTATTATAGAGTGTTATTTTTATTTTTATTCATTTTTTGTAGTTTATAATTCGTCTAAAATTTCATTGATCGATATCTTTTAAAATATTTGATTTAATGAATTCAGAGTATTTTTCTGCTTAAGGATTTGCTTAATTGAAAAATGTCCTTCTTTACTGACAGTAAAATTTGTTGTATTTTTAATATTTTCTGGTATTTGAGTAGGGTTTCATTCAGCAAGAATTACTTTCATTTGTTCGTCCTCGCTCCTCTTCAAATTTCAATCCATTTCAACATTTGTCTTTCTTTTTCATACTTCTTTTGCTCTAGCTCTTCTTCGCCTTTTTAGCACTTCACTACTTTTTAACACTTCATTGCGTCGTGGTACAGTGGATATCGGCTCGGAAAGAGAAACCGGGGAGGCGAGTTCGAATTCCAGTTGAATCCATTGTATTCACTTTCGCACAAATGACCTTGGGAAAGGTATTAATCCGTCTCTTCCTTCCAGTTATGGGTTAAATAGCAGGACAGACTGGGTTCTATAGCCTTGGTCGGCAACCAGTCTACTGCAGAAAGCAATGGCAACCTACTGTGAGATAATCTTCTGCCCAGTCAGTCATGTCTCTTTCGAGACATGATCGCCCAAGCGTGTATCACGTATGGCACTTAACTGACTGACTTATCATCCTTGCTTTGGTTTCTCCTTGGTCTATTTAGACATTCGTTCCAGCTTTTCATCATTCTTTTTTTATACACTTGCCTTTCATGCCTACTTCTCGCTTTCTTTTCTTGTACTTCATTACATTTCGCATTTAGTTACTCCTTTTCATCTTCTATCCCTCGCCACTTCTTTTCGTCTTTCGGTTCTCAATTTAACATCCCTTTGTTTTGTACCTCCTCACTTCTTTTTGTCCGTTCCTTCCTCTCGATTTTCATTCAACCGTTTCACCTTCCTTCTTTGTGGCCCCCATTGCTTCTCTTCGCCTTTCATTACTCGTGTTCGTCATCGTTCTTTGCTTTTCGTTCTTCCTCACTCCTGTCTTTCGTCTCTTACACCTTGCTCATTTTCTTAGTCGCATTACACATTTTAAGTTCACAGTTTTTGCGACTTTTTCTTGTCTTTTTCAGCAACTTATTCTTCTTTTTCATAAACCTCTCAATTGCTTTTTCGTTTCCTTTATATATTTTGTATTTATATACTTATTATTTTAGTTCTTTGTTTCATTCTCTTCAATATTTCGTTTTCATCTTGATTTTTTTCTTTCTATCTTGCATTTATGTTTTCATTTTCTTTCTGTTACACCGGCATTTGAAATATTTTACATTATCCTTCATTTTCTGTTTACCTTTGTTAAATCTTTTTCTCAAGTCACTCATCTTTTTCGTTATTCGCGCTCTGTGCTCTGCGCCTTCCCGTCATTCTTCAGTCTCCTGACTGTCCGTGTCAAAGACGAAATTGAATCACCAATTAGGTTTCCTACCAGAGTTCGCTTAATATAACCGCAAACCTCTACTTATACATTTTTTTTAACTTCACTAGCGTTTTCTGCTCCTTTTCGCGATCTGTTCCGCCATCATTAATACAACCAGCGCCTGTTTGAAACCACTTCTCCGCCGTCTTCTTAACTTCATTATTCTTTTATCGTTTCAACTTCTTCCGTTGCCATCGCTTTGCTTCATGTATGTTCATTAATTTCCATGCCGCCTATCGTAATCTGTTATTACATGCGATAATCGTTTCCTTTTACAATCAACTTCGTACACTGGCTTAATAATAGGGGTCGGGGCCGAGTAATTTTCCAATTGCGAAAGATGCAACCGGTAGTAAAGAGAAAAAAAAAGAAATTTTGTTTTCTAATTGTTTGCACCACGTTATAACTTCGAGTCGTACCACTTGATGGTCACGTTCACGTTTCAATTCGAGACAATACTAGCTTTTGTTCTCTAAACAACTTTGTAAAGGCGGACATATTTAACGCAACAATACTCCTGAATCATTAAATATAAACGCATTGTTGTACATTTGGATAGCTCGATTTTAGTCAAAGATATCTGAGAGATAATTTTCTTTGCTTTGTAATTTTTCTCATGTTCAATCAGAACTTTATAAAATTTAAATCAGTGAGCTACGGTGTCTGGATAACAAGCATTGTTCTACAACTTGCTATGGTAAAGCCGTCTAAAATATAGTTTCATATATATTCGAAAAGATTTTCGGATGAGAATAGATGCTTATTTCGATTTAAAAAATATTGATAATTGCAAATCATGGTAGAAATATGTAATTGAAAAATCTACCACAATTTCAGAGAAAGGTGGAAATTGATATTTTCCCTAAGAAAGATAATTTCTGTTGATGAATAAATTTTCCATGATGTCTTCTGTATAACCATGATTGTTTCTTCTACATACATTTTTGCATTTTATGAATCTAGGTATAAACTTTTTCGATATAGTCAACATGTTATATATATTTATATTTCAGATTAATAAGAATTGATGTCAATTCCTCTTAATAACAAAGTGCAGCCAATAATCACAACGGAAAACATCCTTTTTTCTATAACGAGTGGCACTGCTGAAACCAATCAAAAACTCATAAATATATATATATATATATATATATATGTGTGTGCGTGTGTGTGTGTGTGTGTGTGTGTGTGTGTGTGTGTGTGTGTGTGCGCCTGCCTGAAAAGAATGTTGAAGCTATATCGTTACAAACGTGCAATAATTTTTTCAAGACTCGATATAACAAAAATCACCATCCGAAATCTGTTGAATATCCTGTGCAGCAGAATTTGACCTGAAATAGACAAGAACAATGCGTGTTCGTCAAAACACTGGAATGTAATAAAAATACAGAAAAATGTGTGCTTGTACTATAAAGATTACGCAAATCCGTTTTATAGATACACCAGAAAGATCATTTGGGACTGCTCAGCAACATAAGACATAAATTGACAGCAAACCACACGTATACGTTTATAAAAATGAATTCAGTAGATACGCAGAAATAAAAAAGGAGTATACCAACGACTTATTTTCTCGATGGATTTTAACCTATACAGCGAGGTTATTCTGAGACAATTAGATGTCCTTCCAGAATTCTATATTCTCGGCACAAAATTAAATTCATAAAATATGCAGATTAAACCATGCTGATAGTAAACACGGGAGAAAACTGCAAAAGATTCCAATGAAGGTAGTGAAGCAAGGCTAGACGAAAGAACTAAACAAAAGTTACAGGACAGAATAAGTGTTTATTATCAAAGGTTTTAAACCTAAATTCAAATTCCAAATTAGTGCTCCAATGTCAAATAACATAATTATTTAAATATCTGGGAAGTGTTTAATAGTGGCAGAAAAATTCGATAATAACATCGCAAATGTCATTGGGATAGCCAAAATTGTATTCCTAAATTCAAGAAGAATATTAAGACTTTGTTAGAAACACAGAATTGAAAGCGTAACTGTAACGTGATATCTGTCTTATTGTAGAATTGTGAATGCGGGAAATTCTCTTCACATATGGAGAGGTAACTTGAAGCAACGGAAATGCGATTCCAGCGAAAGATACTGAATGTTCGATGGATCGAAAATGTGAGCAATGACGAGGTTTTAGAAAAAAAACAGAAACGAAAGAACTACTTGACATAAGGAAGAAAGTTACAATTTCTGAGAAAAATAAGGAATAAAAGCTTGGAAATTATGTTACTCACAGGGCTGTTTTAAAGCAAGAGGGACAGGAAAACGATGCCTCACATACTTGACGAGCTAATTTATTTACATATTCAAGGGACCGGAAATTTTGGAATGTCATGATTACCTACATCCTGTGGAGATAGGTCACATAAAGAACCAACTGAAGCTAAATTTAAAAGAGTGGAGAATGTTAATCAAGTTGACTAAATATTAAGTGTTAAAAATAGCAGATGAAAAGGCAGCTTAATATGATAAAAGATAGATGAAAGTGACAAATTCGTAAAATTATCTACCTTTTTTCTTTCTTTCTCTCTCTCTCTCGCTCTCTCTCGTGTGTGTGTGTGTGTGTAAGTTAATACTATGTATAATGTTTATATATAACTTTTGTATTAAAAGAAGCATCTTATGGTCAGATGAAATCTTCACGAGTGTAGATGACAATCCCTATAAAACGCTTTCCAAAAGACCTACAGATACTATATCACTGATGCTGAGAAATATTCTCCCATATAATAGCATGTTTTAAACAAACTTGCCAGTTGGTCGAGGGTGGATACAAGCTACATACGCAATAATGTCAGCGGCTTGTAATTTGTGCAAAGAATAATATGAAATATATATAGACATATAAATATATTTGTGCAAATATTTTCATTCCCCTAATTAATTCACATTAGGAAACAAAACAAAGAAGAACTTAGGATAATATCTTGTAGAAAAATCATATCAATAACCCCAGTCAATTACGAGAAAACGTCAAGTTAACTTGTACTTTTTCATGTTATATTATATTTTTTAATTGACTGATATTTTTATCGTCTTGTTAGGGATACAATCTATGAGAAAAGATTATTGTAAGTTGCATAAATTAGGCTAATACTCTTTATAATTGTAGAAACTATTCATAATATAATACTCAATATTTGTGTAACGAAAAGAAATGCGATAACTGCTTAGTTTCTTTATTCTTTTATGTTGTTTTTTGTGTTTTTTTTACTGAAAATCATTTTTATTGAACGTGTATCAGAGCTGTTGAATTATTTATTTTAAACAATGCTTAATTATAGTAATATCGCGTGCATAAAATAATGTATGAAAACATTATAACTTTTAGACTAATATCAGTTGTCTATTAATCAAAGACAGTATCATGAACAAAATATAGATGTCAAATATAAAATTGAATAGAGAAAAATAAAGGTGAGTATTTTAACGTAAAATCATTAAATATTACGAAAATATAAAACAACGAATTTATTATAAATCTATCATATTCTGCGTAAAAAATATGTGATACTTATTCGAGTAAAGTAACACACATTGTCAGTCATTCCAATTTCCATTTTTGTTTTTCTAAAACGAAGTGATAGCTTATTCCAGTGTTAACCGCTACGTTGAAAGAGGTCTATTGCGTTTTGATAGGTGAACGTGTGAAGAAAATTGAACATAATCGAACAGTTTTTCATTACTATTCAAACTGAAAGAAGTTTTAAGTTTAGCATCGAGAAGAGAATCTAGCTGAAAGCGTCAATACATGAAGGTAACTGTAATAGAGATACGCACCAATACAGAAAGGTGAGGATCAGATCAACAAGAAAATAAAAATAATATTATTATATCGTTGAAAGATTCATTTCTCAAATAAATTTACACACATAGCATATATATTAACCCTTTCATACATAGAAAGGATACCAGCTTTGATAAGCCAAGTATTTGCGCTTAGTTCGAGAAAATTCTTCCGAGTCCAGAATATGAAAACGTCCGATATTGTAGCTGTACACAAAACTAAATGCTAGGAAACGACTTATATCTACTAACCACACTTTTATATTTATCCTAACGATAATGTACATACCAAATCGATATATATGTAAATTCTATGGTTTGATATCAAAAAACTGTATCTAATCAATCACAGTGATGTTTGATGCAACGCAAAAAGCTTCATTATTCACTTTAAACACCGATGATATGAGCAATAAACTTAGATAGTATATTCAACATTTGTGTTTCAAATCAGGTTGGTGTATCGTTGATAACCTCTATCATTGGATTGCTAGACAGAATTCAAGTTTATGGTAATTTGATGAATTCTTTGTTCGTCAGAGTTGTTACCAATAGATAATGATCAACGGAAAAGGAAAAATGAAAATGTAAGCGAAACAGTTATCTGTTGCACTTGATTTTAAAGTATAACTACAGACAGTTCCGACAATACAGATAAGACCCGGATATAATGATCAATCTGATAAACACAACAGAAATTGCTAAAGGAATTTTAAAACTAGAGATACAGTAAAATCTGAGAAACTATAAAGTCCATGTCTAACCTAAGAAACAATATATTAAAAGCACAATCCATGGATGAGAATGAAATAAAAATCAACAGAAATTACTAAAGACTTCGATAAATGTACTGAAAGAATATTTACGAAAACCGATCTCAACCTATTATATGTAATGGTCAGATAAAATACAAAATTGGCCCCAAGAAGCCACATCTCCGATGGGGAAAAGTGAAATCTAAAATATGTATTAACCTCTTAACGTATTACAAAGAAAAAGTACATATTTCGAAAGAATATCTAGTTTACAAAAATGACGCGGCTGCCACCACTCTCTCACCGGCGTGACGTGGCTTCCCTTTGCCTCTTCTATAAATACTTTCACGGCTTCTGCTCCGATGAACTTAGATCATTGGTGTCGCCTATTTACAAATTTCCACCAGATACTAGATTAGCAACTAGATCCCACCCTTTTACAGTGAAACATATAAGATGTAACCGTAATTTCTACTCCAACAGCTTCTTTTTTCGCGCTTCCTGCCTGTGGAATTCCCTTCCACATGTCTGCTTTCCTGACAGCTACAATCTCCAGAAGTTTAAATGTAAGGTCAATAGACAACTCCTATCACATTAACTTGCATCTATACTCCCAAAACTCTCACCATCTACCCAACCCTCATTCTCGGTATCCTTACACGTCTATCACCCTCCTTCTGACATTTCCTATATCTAACCATCCTTTCTCACCACTTTCCCCTTTATATAACCCCCTGCACAATAGTGGCAGTGAAATTCCTTGCTCGGGGTGAAACGATTATTAAAAAAAAAGTACGAAATAAAATATGGAACACGTAAAACTCAATACGGGCAGCAGCTGAAGAAAACTGCTTTGAAATCGCACGATGTATTTTGCTCCATAAACATAAAACCGCACTTTCGTAAACAAGGTAAAAATCATTAACACATGAACAAAGAAAAAGTATGAGTAAAACAAAATGTTTTAGAAGTAAATAACTTCGGGAAAGACATAAGGGAATGGCAAAAGTAACGAAACAGTATAACAAGAACCATTATGATTAACTAAAGCAAATACATTGGAGTAGATAGAGTAAATTATCGCCCGGTTCACACTCCACCCACGTCTATTGAACAGGCTCATCCCTTGTTCCCTGTTTAGGATGTGGTTCCCGGCTTTCTTTTTTCCAATCTTTTCACTCTTACATAGCCCCCTGCGCATCAGTAGCTTTACCACCTTGCTCGGGGTGATATGATTAAAAAGAAATAAATTAGTGAATGAAGAACAGAAATGTTAGTGTGATAAATACGTACAGGGTGCGATGGGTAATCTTTTTCATATTTTATATTTGTAATTCCCTGCATGTGCATTGTTTTGAATTTGTCTACTCTACAATAAAATAGTGTCAGTTGGTTATTGTTTATGATAAGAACAAAAGGACGAAAATCATTACAGTAGACATGTGTCTCTTTTTAGACTATACGGTATAAAATTCGAAACAGAAATCTTTCGAGTTTTATACTACAGAGGAAGAAGAAAAATCCCAAGTGAATAGTGAATTTCTATATTTATTGATGAGAAAAAATATTAATGAGAAAATGTAATTAAGGGAAAAGACAAAAATATATTTGTAGAAGTTCGCTGTTTGTATCGAAATATTCTTTAATTAAATCTTACAGGAAAATGTTTCTGAAACATTAATATAGGACACGATCTCATTTAGAAATACAGACACTGAAAACAAGACAGAAAATAGTTTTAGCTAATTTTATCATTAGTGCCTTTTCTATCGGCATGTAATTTTTTCCCTTGTTTGTTTCAATCTCTCTTCAGATTTATCTTGCAAGAATGCGATTTCGACACTCATTTACATTAAGCATTAGAGTCCTTTGTAGAGATGAAAATAGAGAATTGAATTAATTACAAAGCCAACAAGAGACTCCACAGACGTAAAAAAAAATAAAAGGAACGAATTAAAACGATAGGAAACTGTTTCATTTTAAGAATTTGAACGACAGTTATACACAAGAATGCGGATTAGAAATATATTAAGTTAGAAACGTCTTAAATTATCATCTTTAAAGTATGTAAAGACTCTAGTACATAACAAAATGGTTAATCTACGTATACTCTGATAAAAGATAAACACTATGATATTTAATAAATTTAGCTATAAGTAAAATGTTGGATTGCTAGAAAGCTTAGAAAAGTGCGTGGAAACTGCCACAAGAAACTTCATCCATCTTAAGACGCAATCATTTTTCATTTGCATGCTCGAAAAAAAAAAGCAGGGACACAGAAATGAGATAAGAATACATAGCAGTATTCATGAAAACACATATACATAAAGACAGGTCACACTATGACAATGCAGAAAAATTCTCAGCCTGAAGTACTACTTGATATTCGGAAAAAATAAATAATTGATTAATCTATTGCTACGTTAAGACATCAAGGGATCCCTGAGTCATCAGAGATATGAAACTATTCCAAGAAAATATAAAATACATTTTTAACAGTTACTTAATTTCTTGTGAAGACTTCTCTTCTCTCGATAATACCCACACTATATATATATATATATATATATATATATAATTATAAGTGTGAGAAGCCGTGAACGTTTTCTTTAAAATATGTGTTTATTGCTTTGATATTTATACAGGTTATGAAGTATTAATTGTTCATGATTTGCGCTACACGTGTTTCGAGTCTAAAATCGACTCACTTCAGGCGAACAAATTCGTTGATTTATGTTTGGGTTTCTCTGAGTATCTGATCATTCTGTTTAAAGTTAATAGGAAGTATGTGAAAAATAAATAAATAAATACGAAGAGTAAAAAAATAAAACAATAATCAAATAAAATAAATCAGAATAATGTGAGTTCAATGCTCTTTTCTCTGTCATGCGACAGATGCACAAAAATGTACATAGGAGCGACACAATGCTTAAATCATCGTATCTCACTTCATAAAGCAATATCAGATTATCACATAACAGGAAATTATATGTCTCTAAACATCTACATTAATGCAGTGACGGCCTATTTTCAGTCAAACCACTCTATCAAAATATTAATTATGAGATCCTATTAATGCAGGAAGAAAGATTTATAAAAAAAAACCTTCGCTCAACAAAACAACATAAAAATCAAACACACTGAAAAACCTACAGAAACACGCATGCATATACTCATAGATAAAAAAAAATACAGACCCCGATCTCAAATACAAATCTAAATCATACTAAATAAATAAAAACACCCACACACGCAAACAGATAAATAGAAACACACACTCACAGAACACAATCCAACTAACACACACACCGAAAAGCACACAGAAACACGCATATATATATACACACAATAAAAAAACACGCATACATATACACACAATAAATAAAAAACACACACACACAAACGGACTTAAATAAAAGAGTCCCTCACACACACACACACACACACACACACACTAACACAAAGACACAAAATATCACCAAACCTATAAGATAATAAAGAGGGGCCAGAATGCTTAAGAAAACACTTGACTCTTTCATCTGTTTATTTATTTACTGGTTAACCCATTAGGACACAAGCTGACAGAGAAAAGAGCATTGAACTCACATTATACTGATTTATTTTATCTCATTATTTTTTTTATTTTTATTGTTCTTATTTATTTATTTATTTATTTTTCACATACTTCCTTTAAACAGAATGATCAGATACTCAGAGAAACATAAACAACGAATTTGTTCGCGTGAAGAGAGTCAATTTTAGACTCGAAATACGTGTAGCGCAAATCATGAACAATTAACACTTCATAACTTCATAACCTGTATAAATATCAAAACAATAAACATACATTTTAAAGAAAACGGTTACGGCTTCTCACACTTTTTATTTTATACTAATTACTCTCGTTGGAACAACACTATTCCTTTATTCGATATATATATATATATATATATATATATATGTATATATCGTGTTTCGATCCCGGCTAGAAGCAAGTGGATATGTCTAGCCACACTGATGAGCTGTGATACAGTGAAAAGGGCTTGTATGTGGATGACTAATATATTATGTTCTCATTACGATTGAGCTCCCCGGAGAAAAAAATTTAAAAAGTTTCCACTTCGGCTATCATGCGTGACTCTTCCGACATGAATTTGGGTTCTCTCGGTGAATAGCGTCTGTATACACCGTTTACATACAAGACGTTAAAATTTCCCTTCTCTGACCCCACGCGCCGGTGGCTTAGGCAGTAGAGACCCCGACTGACGCCAAATCGGTCGACTTTCGCTCCCGGCCAGAAGCCTCTCTCTCTCTCTCTATATATATATATATTTTTTTTTTTCACACTAGCAAAAACCATATGTGAGTTTTGGAGGAAAGTGTAAGAGTTTCTGTAACTGAGCAATGACTAACAACCTATTAAAATTGTAATAATTTAATCTTGCAAATGTAACACACATTCTTGTATAAGTTTTGCAGCCATAAAGATCAAACGTCTTAATTATCACATGCTAAAGTTGCAACCATAATCAGATATAGATCTAAGATTTCTTTTCTGATAGATCCTTTAAGATTAGTTACAAAGTGATTATCCGAACATTCTTTATAATGTCAATTATGCACACACACATGTGTTTGTATTACGAGTAGAATTATTCAGTATTTTCACTGTACGGGCATAACCCTTAAACCCTTAAACCCTTAAACCATTACTTTCATCATTTGCGATTTTACTTATCTGAAATGTGTGGTAGTGTGGTTAAACTTCATGACGCTGTGGATGTGATGTTTGTCTGATAATTTTTATATTTACAAAGCTTGCACACCTGCACGACTGGAGGCGAAAATTTAGTCGAGATAGGATAAGTCAAAGAGACATCGCGATTAAACTTATGAAAGTTATCTTAAAATTCATTCATAGTATTCAGGAAAAGAAAAGTAATCAAGGGAGAGAAAAAGGATTAAGAAAAAACAAGCAAAACTTCCAAAAGTTGAAAAGAATACGCAAATTCGAAACAGCACAATAAGCACATAATATAAAATTTGTTGGAGAAAGTAATTAATTTGAACACTTTCGGCTACTAGAGTGTGTTAAAATTGTATATAACACGCTAAAGATCACTTCCTATACAGAATGCCCATAGCTCAGAGGTAGAATAGCCGACTGATGTCAATTTGGTCGGGTTTCACTTCTGGCTAGAAGCAATCGGATGTCAATCCGTACTGATGAGATGTGATACAGTAAGGCAGATATCTCTGTGGATGACTATATATGATGTGCAGATAGAATGATAAAAATATAGATTCAAAGTTAGGCATGTGGATGTTTGTCTAGTTTAAGCATGAGACTGATAGCCGCTCATAGATATTGACCTCCATGTTCGCCATTACAAAATAAATGTTAATACTTTTTCTAACTTCCTGTGTTTACTTTTTATCAGATACACGAACTTCACAAATCCAGTTTTCAAAAGCGAAAATGTCTCTCTAGCATAGTTGATAGAGAAAAAAAGACAGGGACAAAGATAAGGGCAAGCAGATATATCTATAGATTTCTCTCGCTTTCTCTCTCTCATATATATATATATATATATATATATATATATATATACATATATATACGAGAAAAAATCGTTAAAAGGAATTACACTCCAAATTATGTTAATAAAAAGTCTAATCACCCTAGGCACATCCTTAAAGGTATTCCTAGAGGCATAGCTGTTAGATTGTCCACAAATTCGTCTAATAGTGAAGTTTTTGATAAACACAAAAAAATTTATCAAATTGCGTTAAAAAAAAGTGGACATCAACAAATGCTAGAATTTTCGGACCAAAATGCCACTAAAAAAAACAAGAATAATAGATCAAGAAATATTATATGGTTTAACCCCCTCTACAATAATGAAGTCAAATCTAAAATAGGAAAAATGTTTTTTAAGTTAATAGATAAGCATTTCAATTCAAATAGCAAATTTAAAAAAATATTTAATAGGAACACTATTAAACTGAGCTATTCTTGTTTACCTAATATTGGTAAAATAATTAACAATACCAATAAAAGTAAATTGAAAGATAATATTAATGCCCCTAGTAATAATAACGTTAATATACATAAGTGTAATTGTAGAATTAAAAAGGACTGCCCTATTAGAGGTAATTGCAATCAGGCAAACGTAGTTTATAAAGTTAAAGTTTACGTTAACGAAAATGACAAAAGCCCTAAAACATACTTAGGATCAACACACGATAATTTTAAAATTAGGTTTTACAACCATAAAACTTCTTTTAAAAACGAGAAATATAAGCATAGCACAGCGTTATCTACCTATGTATGGGATATAAAAACCAAAATTAAAAAGGACCCCATTTTGAAATGGGAAATAATAAAAAAGTGCCCTAACGATAACAAAAACAATAAATTTTGTAGGGTATGTGACGAGGAGAAGCTAGCAATAGCTAAATTTGAACCTGCTAACAAACTTATTAACGCTAAAACAGAAATACTAAATAAGTGTAGAATCCACAAAACAAAATTTCTTGCTTAGTGTACCGGACCTTAATGTAACCCCCCCCCCCCAATTTTTTTTTCTTCCTTCGAACACCCCCTTCCCCAAATGGGTTAGTCTTTAATTGATGTCTATTT
>JBBBDQ010000190.1:14787500-14947500 GCA_037127315.1 Ascarosepion bandense
CCACCCGCACAGGCCAGTCAAGTACGTTACACGGTGTTTTCGCTTGTCTCACCTTCCCTCTATCTGTCCACTTAGGATCAGGTTCTCCAATCTTTTCTTTCTCATTGCATGTCCCAGAAACTTTAGCTGTCTCTTCTTGATGCTCAGTACAAATTTCCTTTTCGTTTCCATCCTTTCCAAAACTTCATCATTGCTCACATGCTCAATCTATGATATGCGAAGCATACTTCTGTAGAACCACATTTCAATTGCTTCAGGTTTTTCTTTCATCTTCGATGTTATTGTCCAGCATTCACTGCCTTATTGAAGAACTGACATCACATAGCAATCCTGTACTCTATTTGTTTCTAGTGAAAATTTCCTGTGTCTTAATTCTCTAATCAGCTTCTAGAATGCCAGTTTGCCTTCGGATTTCTGTGTCAAATATTCCGTTTCCTGTTAGGACACTTTCAATGTATTTATATTTTTGTACCTGCTTTATTTTATTATCCCTCACCTGTATTCTCTTTTCTCGTTGTTTATTTGTAATCCATTCCTGTTACTCTTCCGATACCTTCTGTAAGAGATCTTGTACTTTTTATCATCCGCGTACCTTATGTTCTTTAAATTGTGGCTTCCGTTGACGAATCCTTGCATATCATCTTGGGCTCTCAGAATAATCTCTCTGTACAAGTTGAAGAGATCTGGTGAAAAAACACATCCTTGTCTTACGCCCCAATCTATCATTGTATATCTGCGGAATTCGTTTCCTGCCCGTATGCAGGCGATTTGCTGCTAGTAGAGATTATTGATTACACATGTCTTTCCCAAATTTGTTGAGGCTACTGAGCATCTGCAATTCTTTGAGGTGTATTTTGTCGAACACTTGCATAATCGTTAAAACATGGGTACAAGTCCTTCATTTGTATTTCCCTTTCGGAGAGCATCCAAATCACAAATATGGCGTTCTATGTTCCAATGTTTTTGACGAACCCGCATTGTCCTTGTCCTATCTCTTGCCTGATTCTGCTTCTCGCTGTATTCATCAGGATTCGGACAAAATTTTGTATTGTGGCTCATTAGACTGATTGTCCGGTGGAGTTCACACTATTTTGCACCTGGCTTTTTAGGCAGGGTTATAAAAATCGATTGGCTTAACCACTGCTATAAATTTCATTTATTTTAAATGAGTCCACTTGCTGATGTTCAAACGTTTACAAGGAAATCTTAAAAGATATCGACAATAAAAATAATCTTCTTACATGCCTCAAACATTACTGAATATGTAATAACTCAGAAATGGATGCATTATATGTTTTGTCAAGATGAGTAGAATTTTAGCAGTATAATATTGTCCATATATCAAGAAATAATGAAGATTACAAAATAACTTTAACAATAATAAAATTATCGATGTTGACCCAAAAATTTAAGATAAGACATATCTACAGATTCTTATCTTTAACCTGAATGCAATAACATCGCTTAATTTTAGTGGTTTTAGATAAATATCGTTATGTGTGTGCAAACTAAAATTTTATATTAACTGCAAATAAGTTAATTTTCAAAACTATGCGATCTGAATACAATATCAAACTTTACATATTTAGGAACATATTGCACCATAAAAAACGTTACTTACATGTCTCCGTAAAAAACAAAAACAAAACTACTAAGAGCTAAGAGTGGCAACCGAAATAGTAATATGTAAGTACGCATTGAGCTTTCCATTCAAAGCAGTCGTAATGACCTAAGTGGCAAACTTATTTTATCGTTCAATATTGATGCATCTTTTCAATACGGTGCGTAATGGACAGTACGAAAGGGAGAAAATTGCGTGAGAGAGAAAGAGAGAAAGAGAGAGAGAGAGAATGAGTGACAGAAAATTGCATTAGAATGAAATATATAGAGAGTGAGTGAGAGAGAGAGAAAAGGATGTTAGAGAGAAATAGAGTGAGAAAAGTGAGTTAGAGCGAAAGAGAGAGAGAAAAGTGAGTTAGAGCCAAAGAGAGAGAGAATGAGTTAGAGCAAAAGAGATAGAGAAAAGTGAGTTAGAGCGAAAGAGAGAGAGAGAGAGAAAAGTGAGTCAGAGCAAAAGAGAGAGAGAGAGAGAGAAAAGTGAGTCAGAGAAAAAGAGAGAGAGAGAAAAAAGTGCGTTAGAGCGAAAGAAAAAGGGACTGTGTGTGTGTGTGTGTGTGTGTGCGCGCGCGAGAGAGAGAGAGAGAGCGCGCGCGCGCGTGTGTGTGTGTGTGTGCGCGAGAGGGAAAGTGCGCGCACGCGCGTGTGAGGGACCGCGAGAAAGAACAAGTATGTGTGTATGTGCGAGAAAGAACAAGTGTGTGTGTACGTGCGAGAAAGAACAAGTGTGTGTGTATGTGCGAAAGAGAACGCGTGTGTGTGTATGTGCGAAAGAGAACGCGTGTGTGTGTACGTGCGAGAGAGAACGCGTGTGTATGTACGTGCGAGAGAGAACGCGTGTGTGGGTGTGTGTACATGCGAGAGAACACGTGTGTGTGTATGTGCAAGAGAGAACGGGAACGGGAGCGCGCGCGCGCGCGTGCGTGTGTGTGTGTGTGTGTGTGTGTGTGTGTGTGTGTGTGTGTGTGTGTGTGTGTGTGTGTGCGCATGTTCGAGAGAGAACGCATGTGTGTGTATATATATATACGAGATAGAATGCCAGAGTGTGTGTGTATATGCGAGATAGAACCCCGGTGTGTGTGTGTATATATGCGAGAAGAGAACGCGTGTGTGTTCGAGAAGAGTATGCGTGTTTGTGTATGTTCGAGAAGAGAACGCGTGTTTGTGTATGTTTGAGAAGAGAACGCGTGTGTGTGTATGTGCGAGAAAAGAACGAGCGTGTGTGTGTGTGTACGAGAGAGACTGCGTGTGAGAGAGAGAGAGAGACCACTTATGTGAGAGAGCGAAACCGTGTGTGTGTGTGAGAGACAGAGACCGCGTGTCTGAGAGAGAAACCAAGTGTGTGTTAGATAGAAACCGCGCGCGCGCGTGAGAGAGAGAGAGAGAGAGAGAGAGAGAGAGAGAGAGAGAGAGAGAGAGAGAGAGAGAGAAAGCCGCGTATGTGTGAGTGTGTGTGTGTGAGAGAGAGAGAGAGAGAGAGAGAGAGAGAGAGAGAGAGAGAGAGAGAGAGAGAGAGAGAAACCGCGTATGTGTGAGTGTGTGTGTGAGTGAGAAAGAGAGAGAGAGAGAGAGAGAAACCACGTATGTATGTGAGGGAGAGAGAAACTGTGTGTGAGAGAGAGATGTAGAAACCGCCTGCGTGAGAGAGAGAAAGAAAAACCGTGTGTGTGTGTGTGTGTGTGTGTGTGTGTGTGAGAGAGAGAGAGAGAGAGAGAGAGAGAGAGAGAGAGAGAGAGAGAGAGACAGAGAGAAACCGCGTGTGCATGAGAGAGATATACTGCGTGTGTTTGTGAGAGATAAAGAGAGAAAGATACCGTGTGTGTGTGTGTGTGAGAGAGAGAGAGAGAGAGAGAGAGAAAGAGGGAGAGAAAACGCGTGTGTTTGTGAGAGAAAGAGAGGAAACGCGGGTGTGTGAGATACACAAACCGCTTGTTTGTTAATGTCAGACACAAAACGCTTGAGTGTGTTTGTGTGAGACAGAAAACGCTTGTGTGTTTGTGTGTGACAAAAAACGCTTGTGTGTGTGTGTGTGAGACAGAAAACGCGTGAGAGAGAGCGAGAGAGAAACCGCGTGAGAGAGAGAGAGAGAGTGATCGCGTCTATGAGTGACAAAGTGATGGACAGAAGTAGAGGAGGAAAATAATAAATGACATTTCAAAATTAGGCTGGCGCATAGCTCCCACTCTTATATATATATATATATATATATATCTATATATATATATATATATATATATATAATATCGTTGGGTGGCCATTTCACCGAGAAAAATATTGCTTCATCAGTATCGTTCAAAAACAAAAACCATTATTAATTAAAATTTGTTGACACATTTATATAAGAATCCCACAAAACACACACACACACACACACACACACACACACACACACACACACACACACACACAAACATATATATATATATAAATATATATATTTATTATAAATTATGTTTTAGAATATGTATATAATTTTTTCTATATATAGAAAAAATTATGTACATGTTCTAAAACATAATTTGTAATAAATATTCACGGCTCTATACATCATATATCGAGCACTGTTTTAAATTTATGTTTTGGACGGTGAAAAAAATTCTTTCTTCGTTCTGTACTCACTCAGATATATATATATATATATATATATATATATATATATATATATATATATATTAGTGATATCTATTTAAACACTGCTGGTCATAATTCTTAAATTAACTGCTATCTTCGCATAAATCCAGTAATGTATGCATCAGATTAAAACAAAACCGATTTACTGAGTTTTATAAGACGCTACATCATCATTAAATAAGACATTTGTAACTGAAGAATCTGTAAAAGATCGTGATATTTTAATCGAAGTATTAAAAAGTGTAGAAGAAGGATGTCTTTTAGCTGAGAGAGCAAGATTTGCCATTGACACTTTCTGAGATGCTAAAATCCAGCAGAGCACGTATAATCAGTTAACCTCTGGATACCTAATCACATGGGTTGCAACTTGATCTATAATAAATGCAAAATTTTCTCACTCCATCCATTATATCTGTGCAAATATTATATTTACATTATATCACGTTACCCACCCATATATTTTCGGATAGTTATTATTCTTTAAAATGCTACTAGTGTTTCATTTCAAATATTTCCTTGCATATTATGCACTTTAACTTGTAATATCTATTAAAAAAAAGTTAAATTTCAATTCGGACCTAAAAGTATTCTTTATTTCCGTACGCCATTGTTTGCTAACATCCACTAATGACAGCAGCAATGAGAACCAACTCGTCACAAATTAATAATGGTTGACAAAGTTTCATTTAATAAGAAAATTAAAGATGGAACTACTCAATATTATTGTTTTCCGTAAAATTTTGATGTTCTACCGCCGACAGTATGCAAAAAAAAGAAAATGATAGCCACTTCAAACAACTCATTTCTCAATCTGTCAAAATGTTTAATTATTTTAGACATGAAGTGATGTTTTCTTTCGAAAATGTCAAATTCTGAAAGAAATCAATGTATTAATGTAATCGATTAATTTCTCCCGGTCTATGTATTTCGTTAAAAATCATTGAAAGTAATCTATCTATGAATAACAAACATGGCGCGTACAATTTTTCTTTCACAAAGGCAGTCCAAATTACAATCGCTAATAATATTTTGGCGAGAGTGGTGGGAAGAATAAAAGTTGTCTCAAGTATTTTACTGGCATGAGTTGATGTCAGACGCAGTTATATGCATTTTTGCTAGTTTGCAATTATCCGTATGTGATAAACCAGTTATCACCAAGAATGAAGGGGAAATATGATTTCCAGATTAACAATTGATGGTGTAACAAAATGAATTGCCCTAGTTAAGTGAGCATACAGCTTCAATAGAACACATAATTGTGCTATATTTATGGGCAAAGTGTACTAGATATATTTTTGTATCTACAAATCGTTTATTCTAGGCATGAATCTGACAATATCAAACCGGTTGGCGTATATAGAAAAAATAGTAGAAAAAGTAGAAAAAATAAAGTCAACATCCGGAAATTTCTACCAAATTTATTTCAATATTATGTAGGAAGGTCTTTGTCATTAATTATAGCTGGAATTCATAAACATTGTTAACGAGTATTCATTAAATATTGTTACACAATACTGAAAAAACAACACAACAATTGACTGAGCCCACAATAAAATAAAGTTGTTCTTGATACCCTGTCATTGAAAAATTCATATTCACTAAAATTGTTCGAGGCCCAATTAAATAAAAATGGTCCACTGTCCATTAAAAAGAAATATTCATGAACTTAAGTCCATAAAGGAAAAAAATGTCCAGTGGAACTACTAAAAAAAGTAAATAAATAAAAAAATGTTCCTTATCCCTGCATAGAGTGAAAAATGCACTAAACGAATTATCTGGTCCGAAGTGCTTAGTCACTATTACATTTCCTAAAATCTTTGTAAACAAATGCAGCATTAAAGACATCAAACTGAGACAAGTCCGGCTTACCTGGTTTCATAACTGACAACTCATGCGCAATGAATACAAGACAATCAAT
Organism: Ascarosepion bandense; assembly: GCA_037127315.1. NCBI lineage: Eukaryota > Metazoa > Mollusca > Cephalopoda > Sepiida > Sepiidae > Ascarosepion > Ascarosepion bandense. The sequence continues at coordinate 14,793,667 of JBBBDQ010000190.1, forward strand.
GATATTCCTGACGAGTCCGTTTATAATATATGGCTCGTTAACCGACCGGAAACAGTCGTTTCCATGTCCTTAGGCGGAGGAAACTGAACACGTATTTCACTTCTCATGAAAGATATTTGATTCCTCTGACAAAAATTGTTTCTTTCATTTCATTTTTAAATGAAAAACTTATTTTTTCCCATTTATATCCCAATTACGATAATGGTCCTGCATGAATTTGATAAAAATGCTTCAGTTGTTCATATGAGGCCGGCGCGTGAACATACAAGCAGTGCGTATAAATGCGCGCAAATGATTTACAGGTTTTCTTTTGTTTTCTGCAAATTTAAACAATTTTCCCAAATACAAATACAATACAAGAAAGTGCTGATTACCAGGAAATAACATTTTTTATATTTTTATGTGTGTGGTGAGAGACAAGAGAAATGTCAGAGAGAGAGAGAGAGAGAGAGAGAAAATGTCAAAGAGAGAGAGAAAGAGACAAAAATAGAATGTCATAGAGAAAGAGAGAGAAAGACAATATGTCAGAGAGAGAGACAAATACAAAATGTCAGACAGAGAGAGACAAAATGTCAGAGTAAGGGAGAAAGAGACAAAGACAAAATGTCAGAGTGAGAAAGAAACAAAGAAAAATGACAGAGAGAGAAAGAGACAAAGACAAAATGTCAGAGAGAGAGAGAGAGAGAGAAAGAAAGAAAGAGAGAGAAAAACAAAATGTCAGTAAGAAAGAGAGAAAGAAACAAAGAAAAAATTCAGAGAGAGAGAAAGAGATAAAACAAAATATCAGGGAGAGAGAAAGAGATAAAACAAAATGTCAGAGAGAAAGAAAGAGACAAAACAAAATGTCAGAGAGAGAAAAAGGGACAAAGCAAAATGTCAGAGAGAGAGAAAGAAAGAGACAAAACAAAATGTCAGTGACGGAGAGAGAGAAAGAGACAAAATAAAATGTCAGAGAGAGAGAAAAAAGACAAAAACAAAATGTCAGAGAGAGAGAAAAAGACAAAAACAAAATGTCAGAGAGAGAGAAAGAGACAAAAACAAAATATCAGAGAGAGAAAAAGAGACAAAAACAAAATGTCAGAAAGAGAAAAAGAGACAAAATCAAAATGTCAGAAAGAGAGAGAGAGAGAGAGAGCGAGAGAGATCGAGACAAAGACAAGAGACAAAGAAAAATGTCAGAGAGAGAGAGAGAGTAAGTGACAAAGACAAAATGTCAGAGAGAGAGAGAGAGAGAGAACGAAACAAGGGCAAAGATAAAATCTCAGAGAAGGAGAGAGAGAGAGAGAATGAGAAAAAGACAATGTCAGAAAGAGAGAGAAAGAGACAAAGAGAAAATGTCAGAGTGAGAGAAAGATGAAGAAAATTTCCTAAAGAGAAAGAGATATGGGGAAAAATTAAATGTCAGACATGTAGAGACAGAGAAGTCGTCTCAGTCAATTTTGTAGAGTTTGACAAAGTCAATGTCGCAGCAATTGACAAAGACAATGTCGCATAATTTCAGAGTCGTTGCAGCGTAAAAAGTGCGAGGAAAATATTTATATTATTGCCTCTCATGTCAATTATTACATAACGGAATGTATTTGCGGCATACAAACAATGAGTAAGAGCTGCACATTAGGGAGTAATATAGGAACCTCAAATTTGTTCCAATCTTGTGCAGCATACACGTGAAGAATTATTTCATATGCACACTGTCATTCTTAGAATAATACTAACAGTGAAGTTACATCCGAAAAATATAGCACGAATCACTGCGTGCCTTAGAAAGACATTATCTTTGTCCATATTCATGAAACGCATAGGTGTTTTCGAAAATTTACTTGTTTATTATTAGTTGGAAGAAATATAGTTTAAAAATTTGACTAAAATAATTATTAAACCATTAATACCTACATTAATTTTAGTTTTACTTTTGATTTTCCATAAAATGTATCAATTTTAAAACAAAACGATTTCAAAAACAAATGACTTTCATACAGACAATAATATTTTTTATATTCATATTAAACAAAAGTAGCTGAGATTGCACTGTGCAAAATAGTTATGAATGCAATGTAACCAGAATAAATACTGCATAACCTCAGAATTAGTGCTTAATTATATATATATATATATATATATATATATATATACGCACACATATGTATGCAATATATGTTTTGTTTAGATGAGCAGAATTTTAGCAGTGCAATATTGTCAGTGCATAGAGAGACAATTATGTACATTATAAAAACATTGACGATATTTATCTCAATAAAATGTTTGATGCTCACATTTACAGATCCTTATCTTTATTCTGAAGACATAACACCGCGAAATTTTAGTGTGTTTAGATGGATATCGCTATATATATATATATATATATATATATATATATATATATATATATATATATACACACAAACTAACTACTTTTTTTATTTACGTGCAAATATGCTCATGATTTGCAAACGATTTAATCTGCATAAAATATCAAAATTAAAAAGTTTTACAACACATATTGGGCCAATGAAAGAATTTATCAATTACTTGCATATCATGCTATTTTAACATATTAAGACCGTCAAGATAAAAAGGAAAGAGTACGACTTGAGTTTCACATTTATTCTAGCCGTAATGGTAAAATGGGTATATATGCATTTGTGCATGTGAATAAATGTAAAATGGGTATATATGCATTTGTGCATGTGAATAAATGTATATATTTGTGCATATGCCTGTGTGTGTACACCTTATATCCGGTATCGCATAAGAAGGCATTACACTGAATTATAAATATATAACCCTGCCACTAATTCTATCACAGCAAAACATTAATAAGGATCTTGTTGATTGAGTTAGTAATATTGAATTGAAGGCATCGCAAAAAAACTAAAAATGGAGCTAAGCGAAAGAGTAAACTGGAAAACTACCAGCAAATTTTTATAGTCTTTTAAATGATCAGATTTTAAAATTCACAACCTGCAGATTATCGTTTGGGTGCGTGAATTCTTAATAAAAATATATCTTTGTTACTGCAATCTGAAATCCTTGCTGAAGAAATGCAGTAACTCAGTATCTACGTATAATCAAGGCATACTTGATTTGAAAATAAAAACTTACAAAGTAATCATTTTAATCATTTCATCTAAACGAAGGGAATAATATTACAGTGTCGCAAGCGGTTACTGAGATTGAAATATATGCAAACGGTAGTAAAGAAAAAGGACAATAAAGTCCATGGATTAAGATGACAGAATATAACGATTAATGTTGCAATTAAATTCATGAAAAATTTAAGTGACAATAAAGTAAAAAGGCGGAACAGATTTTACAAGGGATAAGTCCTAGAACAAAAACAGTACGTGGTTAGATATGGCTATTTCTACATTAATACGATGGAACCTAATTGCTAGTCTAGTGCTACGTCTAATTTCATGCGGTCGAGCTAAAGAAAGAAAAAAAAAAGAAAAAATGGAAAGCTAATTAGAAAAATTTCTATGAAAAAGACAAAAGAAGCCACGTCACGTCGACGAGAGAGTGACTGAATTCGAAATACCATGTCAGATCCGATGACATTAAGGAAACATATGCAATGCCAAGACATAAAATAGAGTTTCAAAAACAGAAGGAAAGGGCGCAAAATATTTTTATTCACCAGTGAAAAAATGCTGGTTATGACAAATGTTCAGAGGAAATTCATTTTTTTGGTTTCACCAAGTCAGAAAATTACAGCCACAACCCATCTGGTAATTGTAACTTTAACGGAGTTTGGTCCCTCATGAACTACACCCTTGAAAAAAGTAATCGAAACAAAAATAATTTCCTGTGACCTTTCTCACTTTCCCTGATCACGTATACGACGCCACTTAGCGTTGTTTTTCTCTTCTGAATGATTTTAACCGATGGCTCTAGTTTCTTTCTTCGCTTTGATGACACGACTGACAGTTAAAATGCTGATACCAACAATATCCGCGATCTTTCCATAAGGCTTGCTAGTGTATCATGCATCGTTGCAATTCTCATGCGGCTTCCTTGGTGTAACGTCCATCGCAGCAAATGAATGTATGTCAACTAATCAACAGTCGAGACAACGGTGTCTGATTCCGATTTTTATCATGGTTGAAGCAATATTTTTAAAGTAAAAAAAAATTCATCATATTCTTCTAAAAGAGATTCATTTTAATGCATATCATTTTAAATTCACAGATTTGAGGAAAAATAGATATCGATTACACCCTTAACTCAAGTCCATTTTCAAATGGATGATCATGAAAAAAAGGAAATTTGAATATTTGTTTCAATTAATTTGCACAAGACTATACATATTTATTTGGTAAGAAGGATGTAATTTTCAAATATTTTTCCCCTGGGATATCTCTTTTCTGGAACAAAGTCCCATGCAGATGAGTCCCTGAACACTACTGTGTAAACTGTTTCAAATCTTGGATCAATCGTTATCTATCCATCATATACTAATTAAATTCACTCCCTAAATGCTTCTCTTACATTCACACATCACCTCGTTCAATAACATTTTACCTAGAGTTTCTCTTGCGGCTTGTATAGTGAGAACTATAGAACAATACTGATGAGATTTGTCACTTGATTCCCAGTAAAACTATTAGGTTTTACTAAGGTGACACTTTAGATAATTAAATGAATAGCAGCCTAGGACGAGTGCTTTACAAGAAATTACAATGAAGTTAATCGTGACAAAACAAATCAAATATACCGCGTGAAAAGACAGTGATGAATCTTTAAATCATAAATGCATAGCTAATTAATTTACAGCGAATACATAAGCAGATGTTACTGGTTTGGAAATATGATCTATTGGGAATTGTAATTATTATTTGGATCTCATTATGCATAAATGTTATACGCACGAAACGGCGGCTCTTCTTTTGACGACAATAATAACATATTTATATACTGAATATTTAATATGTAATACGTACAAGAAAAAAATATTTCAAGTCAAATGTCGTTATACCAAAGTAGGGGGAAGCGCACAAAAAATTCTATAAACAAAATAATGAAATATGTAATAACACCGTTCTAGGAGTGAGATCATTATCAATTGATGAAATTAGTAACTATTTTATTTTACTAGTTTGAAATGTGAATGATCAAATAAATTTAGGAAATTGTAAGTAGTGATAATTTAAAATAAATGAGATTTTAATGTCGTGCAATATTCACGAGTTAGCGAGACTTAAGAAAATAATCGAGATTAGAGAAGAATTTTTAATCGCTCCTTCTATGTAAACACATGACAAAAGTATGTGTTACCCAGTAAGAATTGAGCTTGCTAACCAAGTCAAGGTGCCCTTTAGTCGGAATTCGAGAACACTTAAGGATATTGTATTTTTATTTAGAACCAGATTAAGTCATATATATATATATATATATATATATATATATATATATATATATATATGCACGTACTTAAAATATTAACACTAAAGACGATTGAACGCTTCTGCGTGTCAGCTAATTATGTGAATGATGCAGTTTATAATCGAATCTTACGCGGCAAATGTAAATGACCAACTAAAAAAATGTAAAACATAAATTCGGTTATGTAAAATATTGAATGCCAGTGCGACAATGAAAATTTCGTCAGCTAATATTTCAATGCATTGTGTCCCTTCAGGAAGTGTGTCATAATGATTTCTTCCTAAATGGCTGTCCTTTGTAGCCATTAGAAAATAGTGTATTTTTGTACTCTCACCTAATTCATGTTTTGCCAAAGATTTACAAAAGATACTTCGTTAGGTAATTCCCTGCTTTCCTTTGACTTGCATTTAACAAGTCCTATAATTATTTATACTATTTGAATTGTTCAAATTGTTGTGCTCATCTTTATTTCCATATTTTCGACATTTCGTCAGTTGTAAGCTTCATCCTTCTGAAATAGTATGGAATTTTGATTCGAAACCATTATTTCATCCATCAGCGTTCGAAACCATTATTTCTTCCATCAGCGTACATTTTTCTACCATTGATTGGAAAATTCCATGAAAATTACTTACACAAGCTAGTAATTTCCCTTTAGTTTCAGTTATTTCCCTTTAGAAACTAAGCTCTTCAAGCTTTGATCATCTCTACTGTCACCGGGTATTAAACAAAAAATCCGGATTCCTTCAAACAATGCTTTTATCCAATTAGCCACGAGTTCAATGCCTTGCCACAAAAGCCCGTACAAAGTAAATAGTTTAAATCGCTGTAATATCTGGGAAATATATACACGTTTTTTTTTTAATTTCCCAAATTTTCCACACCTACACTACAAATCCCAATGATCTTTCTAATTCTGAGAACAAGTGTCTTTTTTACTTTTATTTACTCTTAAACTTCGTGTTCAAATATTCAAAGTCATAATATTCTACGCAATGTTTAAAAAATATATCGCTTTTGTTTAGATGTTACCTTAGAAACTTGTTCAACAATGATTGACTTTTGAGTACTGATATTACAAACCAGTTCAGTACTCTTCTCTATTCAAAAGGATTTTCCCTGTTTCTTAATTTGTTTAAATTTAAAAAGGCATATTTTGTTATTCCAATGTGACTTCGGATTTCGACGACGAATATTCTGTCCTTTGTAAAGTTACATTTAAGATATTAATTTTTTGGGACTTGCTTTATTTGGTATCTAAAATTTGTAGATCGCATTTTTGGATTTTTCCTTTGCAGGTAATCATAGGATTTGTTTTGAGAGCATACTGAAAACTTAGACTGATTTGCACTAATGTAGTAGTAAAAACCACATTTTGTTTATTAATGACAGCAAGCACAATACCGAATATCGAAATATAAATTATTTCAAGATGACTGTAAAATTGCAGAACACAAGGCTGCTACAATAGCCAAATATGACTGAACATCTTGTTTCAACTGAATGTCATTGAAAAAGAAATAAAAGTATCTATGGAATAACAATAGCAAATATCAGGCATTTTCAATGCCATGTCTCTTCAGGAATTAAGTTTAATCACTCATCTTTTCTTTAATATCTCTAAATTGCCTTTAATAATTTCTTGAATTAGATAGAAGAATGGGTGCCTGCTGTTGTTTCTACTGTTTTGATTTTTGGTTTCATAATTGGTTGTCATAGAATGTTGGCTAGCCTGATGTCTGAACAACAATGTAAGTTTTAAAAATTAAGTATGAAAAAAGGGGATAAAAAATGAAATTGAATTAAGGCCTTAAATAATTTAATGGGAAAACAAACGTAATACGGTAGGCTTGATTTGAACGGGGATCATCTCAATTTCTTGGACGATATTAGTTACCTAATAACAGGGAAATGTTTTTAACTGTAACTGAATTATTATGTTTAATGTATAAAAATTTACGATAATCATTCACCTGTTTGCTTACAAAATGTTCATGAAATATATATATATATATATATATATATATATATACATATATAATAAAAAACTTAGTCCGTACTTGACAAATCAGTCTAACAGAAAAGTGCGTGGAAAGTTTTAATTTTCTTTTCTCTGTCATGCTTTGAATATTTGTAGTCGGTCAAGAATTCCACCCCAGAATTTGCTCGATAATCAATTAAAATGCCGAGGCCAAATCTGACAACGCAACTCTAAAATTAATTATGGAATTGAAAAGATCAGTGACTGAATCTGGCATTATATTGAACATCCACCAAGATTTACTCTGTTGAGACTTAAATGTACTTTGCCAATCTTTTTCTACCGTTGAATTCACCTTGATTACTTATTCTTCATTTCCCATTTATTTTGCACTTTTAATTTCATCCCCACTTCTTCCGTTATTACTGCTTTTCCATTTTTCATCGTTCTTTGTAACATGCTTACATTCACAAACAACCTTCACCTTCTGTACAAATATTTCACTATCAAATTTATAATCCCACCAACCGATCGCTCGCGACACCTCAATGTTAAGAATGTCTATCTCCCACAGCAATTCCTTTCTGTAGTTAGTTCCTCTCTCTTAAAGGTACAAATCCATGACCTTGAAGAAGACTATGTACAACGAAGTGAATATATATTTCTGGGCATTCAACTTGTCTCATGGTATTCACTCATTCTTGGAAGATATTTACAAACATAACTCTGCACTAATGCCAAAAGTATTTTAGTATGTAGATGAAGAGCAAGCAATATTATATTGTTCTAATACGCTATTGTACATATATGGTGCCTCATTGTCTGCTGAGAGCATTGTAAATATGAAGCTATCATAGGGACAGAAAAGATACATTTTTGATTTTATATATATATATATATATATATATATATATATATATATTTAAAAAGAACTCCCAGCTAGTTTCCAATCTATTTGTTGTGTCCCCTCTGTTATGATATTTCCTTTCTAATATCTCGTATTTTCTTTACTCCAAAAATTTTTCATTCATTCCACTCTCTACATTTCATTTCTTCATTATTTCTCGCTCCATTAATTTTTCTATCGTAATTTACTAACGTAGTTTCTGCTTTCAGTTCTTTCTTTTGCTTTTCTCTACTTTCTTTTTGAATCCATTCTGAATAGTCCTTTCGACTATTTGTCTTTTTTATTTTATTTTTTAAATATTTTTCTACCATTGATCGGAGAATTCCATGAAAACTACTTGCAGATTCCATATTTATCTATCAAAAGCCTATTTGGCTTAGTTTTCTTTTCGCTAACTTCTTTTTTTTTACTATTTATTTAAACTGCCGTTTTTCACATGCTATGTTTAGATTTTTCATTTCGTTTAATGAGTGCTGCATTTACTATCCATAATTATCTTTATCTTTCTTTAATTCCCCATCAATCTCGACATTCTTCATTACTTTCTTTCTGGTGAGTTCGGAATATTAATCATTCTGAGCATTTCACCGAAACCTATATCACCTTTTCTACAATCTGCTTAGAATAAAATCCTACAAAATAAGCCGAGAAAATACTTTATTTTATTTGAATTATTCAATGCTCTTAAAAGAATCAGAACAAGACGAATTAATTCCCTCAACGAAAACGGGAGCCGGATTTGATCTGGTAGTGAATAAAAATGAAATAAATTCACCGGAACAAATTTAACTTCGTTTTAATTAATTTTCTTCCAATTCCGAAACTATTTTGCCAACCGATCGACATTTAATACAAAATAGAAGAGACATTAAAAAAATTAAATTACTTTAAGGAAGAAATAGGAATTATGGGAACAGAGTAATTGCACATCTGTTAATATCAAATTGGGGAAAAATAAAGAAGCCACAATAATCCGATTGCATCACTTAAATGTCTAAAAATATTGGCTTCAAATACCAAGGACAGAGAGCAAAAGAAAATCCTCTATGAGAATTCCTCATCAACTTGCCCAGTCAAAATCCCATTTATAAAACTTAAATCTGCATGGAATGCTACTAGTTAAGTTGTAGTGCATACTGATATTTTAGTTTGTGCTTTTTCTTTTATTCAATTGTTTAGAAAGATTTAACTTTATACATTTGAGTTGCGAAATGTCTTTTCCGATGAAAGCAAATGGATGAAGGATAACAATTTTAAAGAGGATTGTTATATTATTTTAAATTTTATTTGTTTGTATAATGTGAATTTCTTTAAATCGAAGGTGTGTAGGTAAAAATATTAAAATATATAATGCACTGGTTTAAATATTCAAACTACCAGATGAATGAAAAATGAAAGTTTTTTTTTCTAATATTAGAAACAGATTAATTTGGCAACAATAAAACTTTATCAGGCGGCTAAAATTTGCTATGTCTTCTTGGGAAAGACAGCGGAAACTTTTCCGTTGCTGTCTTCACGGTTTAAATTAAGGATTTTCCAGATTTTACACTAGTTTCTACGCAACGCTAAAGAGCGTAGTCTACTACCATGTATGGGCGAATATCAGAAAAACAAAACAACAAATATACAAATTCTACATAACAGTGAATATAATATTCAGGACTATTAGTGCTTTATCTACCTATCCAGCTATATATATATATATATATATATATATATATATATATATATATATATATATATATATATATATATTACAATGTAGCCAGGCGTTGCTTGGAAGTAACGAAAGCTTTAAAACTAATCCATGGTCCTGGAACTCAGAATCAGCCTAAAGAATATTTGTTTGAAGTTTGTTGAGAATTGGATTTGCATAAAGGACATACAGACAGATAAACACACACACAAACATCGTGCCTTATATATATATATATATATATATATATATATATATATATATATATTATCGATTTTCTGCACTATTGTAAGAACTGCCATCTTGAAATTTCTATATATCGTTTCTTATGGCTTTGTCTATGAGTGTATCAAATTTGATTAAAATCGGACCACTCCTACAACGCGATTTTTTCGATTATCAATTTTCGATATTTATCTGTGGTTCCTCGACACAAATCGTAACAAAGAACACTCGCTGATGCTGATAGTACAACTGTGTAAATTTTGAAGAAAATCGGTTCAGCCGTTTTGGTGTCTATAACGGACACACACACAATGTTCCATTCATAAATAAGTATATATATATCCGACGTGCCGATAAAACTAATACTTTTGTTATTTTAAACAGACAGGAATATTACTCCAAATTACAGGCCATTCTCGACGATCACAACAATTTTAAAAAATTACCACAACCCAACTTAAAAAACATATTAATAGACTTATTACTGCAAACAATGCTGAAATAGGATCCTATAAACTTCAAAAGATTATAGGTGATTATCAGCCCGGCTACCTTTATGGAAATGTAAAAATCCATAAAAAAAGATCATCCCCTCCGACCTATCATTTCTCAAATACTCACACCAATATATAACCTTTCCAAAACACTTAACAAACTAATAACTCCCTATCTTCCTGGTAAATATAACATTAACTCCACGGACGAATTTTTACAGATTCTCCATTCCGTAAAACCGAATAATCAAATGATTGCATCTTTGGATGTTCAAAACTTATTCACAAATGTTCCCGTCCAGGAAACAATTGACATCATTATCCGTGATGTATACAACCATGCTACTCTCCCATCAATCAATATTAAACCCACTATATTAAAAAAACTATTATTAGCATGCACCACACAAGTACCCTTTCACGATCCCTTAGGCAATATTTATACACAAATAGATGGTATTGCGATGGGATCTCCTTTAGGCCCCCTCTTTTCTAATTTTTATATCGCAAATCTAGAAAATAAAATAATTAATGACAACAATAAACCCTCTATATATGTAAGATATATAGATGACATCTTTGTTTTAGCTAAGAATATCGATCAAATTAAATATCTTAAAAACAAATTTGAAAGTCACTCCGTCCTCAAATTTACATTAGAACTTAATATTAATAACAAACTCCCATTCCTTGATGTATTCATTGATTCTAGCACACAGAAATTTACTACTTCTCTATATAAGAAACCAACTAGCATAAATTCGTGTCTTCTTAATTATAATAGTGAATGTCCCCAACGATATAAGTTAGCTGTTATAAAAAACTTACTTCAACGCACACAAATGATATCTTCTTCAAAATCTATATTTTATAAAGAATTACACAACATTAAGCAAACACTAGTCAATAATGGATTTCCTAACTCGTTATTGATCAACAAATTAAAATGTATCTCAACAAACTTAACAATAGCTCTAACAATAATGATAATATTAATAATAATGGTTTACATCAAAATAAACATAACACTATTAACTTATATTATTGCAACCAAATACATAATAATTATAAACAAGATGAAAAAACTCTCAAAAACATAATACGTAGAAATGTTAAACCAGTCGAAAGTAATAATCAAATTAAACTCATTATATATTATAAAAAGTTTAAAACAATTGACCTCATAGTCTATAATAACCCAACAGGCACTAAACTAAATTCTTTACAAAAAACCAATGTAGTGTACCAATTTACATGCCCATTCAGAGATTGCACCTCTGATGCTTATCAAAAACCTAGTACATATATTGGTTTTACCACAACCAGGCTCTCCCGTAGACTTACATGTCATCTTTCTAATCAGAGTACTATTAAACAACATTTCTCTGAAAAACATAAACATGTAGGTAATATCAGACAGATTTTGGTCAACAATACGGTGATCCTTACTCATACACACAGTAAGAGGAACCTACAGATATTGGAGGCCATGTACATCAAATCAAAACAACCAACACTCAATAAAATCAACTTTAAAACAGGAAATAACATATTACATTGCATTTGACTAGATGGTTTTGTTGTCATTTTGCGCTATCCCGCGGTGTGACGTCATAAAACCGCATCGCAAACTTAAGAAGTGCGTTTATTATTTTTGGTAACTATTGCCGTTGCCAAGCGGAGTTTTATGTCAACACAAAATAAAATCGTCGGTGATGGTGGATTTTATAATATTTCAGTTTAAACTACCTCTCTGAAGATGGCTCATGTGAGCCGAAAGCTTAGAAGAAAACCAATAAATAATTATCCAAATGTTGGAGAATTTTTGTCTTTATTTTCAACTGAAATTAAAGCAAAAATACGACGTTTAGAACGGCTCATGATTAAACATAATAGACATTCATTGTCTCTTATATTTAATAGCATATGTCTAGAAGATATATATATATATATATATATATATATATATATATATATATATATATATATATAATTCTGTAAGCCAAACTAGATTAGTAACATGATAAATTTTAATTTTAGGGATTATAATTTCAAATTTTAACTGAAATCTTACATTTTTGTTTAATATTCAGCATTAAATAAACGAACCACTTCAAACGATTGTGTTTATATATATATATATATATATATATATAGAGAGAGAGAGAGAGAGAGAGAGAGAGAGAGAGAGAGAGAGAGACAAAGAGAGAGAGAGAAAGACGACTATCTCAGGCAGGATTCGGACGTGCGTCCTACTGAGAATTTGTTACGTTGGTATACGAATCTGAGCCGATGTTACTCGCAAAGTTTCTATTTCATCAACTTTTCTTTTTTACTGAATTCATTCGTTACCAATTTCATTTAGAATAAAGTTCATTTTGGCGTGAAATAAATGAGAATCCCCTCAATGTCTATCAGGCATGTTCAATGATAGAGAATCAACATTAGATGTGTGAGGACTTCTGCATATGTCGAAAACAAGAATTTAGCTTTATAAGAAATAAATATATGCCACATTTGAACAGACATCGACATTATTTTGTTGTCGCTGGATTAGGGTTAATCTCACTCAACGCAATGTGTTTTCTGCGTAATTAAAGATATTTCAAAACTTTCTGCATAGTATATATATTTTTTGTCATATAAACGTTTGTTAAAAATAAATATCGTTTATTTTTATTTCTAGGCTTGTTATGATTGGGTGGATATTGTTAGATATTAATAAAGAATATTATTCCTTTTAGTATTAATTTTATTCCATACTTTTCTTCGTACACTGTTTTTCATTCCCCAAAACACAAAGATAGTTTTTTTTTGGCCAGGGAAAATTTCTGTGGGATATTCAGTTCAATGTTTAAAACAAATAAGTAATGATTTCCAAGATTAAATTATACATGGTATGTTACGGAGACAATGAATATAGTACACTGAATATGGCTAAAAGAAGTTGTGTGTATATATATATATATATATATATATATATATATATATATATATATATAAATCAATTAACAGAGGTTCATGTTGCTGATAATTGAATGACGACATCTTGATATTTAATATTGTTGAAAATGTATATAATTGCTACAAACGAAAGACTGTTGAATATAACATATACGATATACTAATTTAGAAAGTTTATATTCCGAGAACACAAAGAGGAATGATGGAGTGGAAAATGACATATTGAACGAAAGTTTCAGAGAAGAAAATTGATTAAATGGATAGTAGAACAAAGACTGGGTTAAAATAAAAAATACAAAGCTACATATGATGGGTTGTTGTGGAGGTCAATGATCGGATAGATTCTGAACGGACAGTTTATTATCATGAATAAAGAGAAATAATGGATTCCATCTAACACACACACACACACACACACACACACACACACACACACACACACATATATATATATATATATATATAAGAAACCTTCAAATAAATGGCATGAACACATTTAAAAGATGAAGTAAAAACAGAAAACTAAATGCATGTTCTGATGTAATTTTCTTATTTGTGCTTACCAACCAGAAAAAAGCATTTATAATAATGGATTAAAAACTATGTATAATTAATTTTAATGATTTTAGCATCGAATAATAGTGTTTTATTAAGGCATTGAAGAAAGTACGTCTGTAAAATAATTTAAATATTGAAGAGCAAAAAAAAATCAACACAAAATCATAAAGATCATCGAAATAGTGAAATATATTTAAAAGTATCGTTAGAATCAATGTGCACTAAGTTTATATAACATTAGACCTCTTATTTGGCAATGAATGTTTGACAATTTTTTCACAGATGAAGAAACATATAAAAGACATCTTCTACATAATGATAATACCATGGGCGAAGCTTGAGAAAATGGAAACAAGATGGACACTTATCAAAAAGAGGGTTGATATTTTATGAAATATCACGACGAAACAGTACTGGAAAATTTTACACTCACAGGGCATAATGTAGGCGTGAGCGACAGAAAAACTTTTCGCATAACCTACCTGACAAGCTTGCCTAACTGAATAGTGAAACAGGTTTTAAAAGAGAAAGCGCAAAAAGTTAATATTTACTAAGACGTACAAAGGAAATTAAATTGCGGGAATCCATGATCGCGAATGCCTTGGATGTGCAATTTACCGATGTATCTGATGCGTTGGAATGTTTCGTAATGTCGAAAGACAATGACGCTCTCCAAACTGCTTAAATGTCATTTCTGCTCAAAGACAACAATCAGAATGCTCATCTTCGGTTTTCTTATTAAATCGATGTGTCTGCTTTGTTCTGGGGCAAACTTTTAACTGACATAACAAAATTTAAAATAGGAAATATTTAGAAGCAGCAACTCGTCAAAAGCCTGTTTAACGAAGGACACTTCATATGACATGCTAAATCAGCTCTCCGATAATTAAAAAAAAGATTTTAGATATTATTTGAGGTGAATTGTTAAGGCTTACATTACTAAATAATTTGTTGCAATAAAATGTTTGTGAAAAAATGCTTGCATCAATGAATTTTCTCAATTCATGAAGGTTGGAATTTTACATATAATAGAGATTCAGAAATATTTTGCAAAGTAAATAAAGCTTTGTCCTTAACGAAAAATATTAGAAATTTAGAATAACCAAATAAGTCGCTTGACCAAAATCTTGTTGGAAATATGCAGAAAGGGCTTAAAATTAGTTTTCAAAAGAATCGTAAACATTTCATTAAATTAATGATTTCTTAAAAGGATATGAATAAATTTAGTTATAAATTTATTCCGATAATCGCAAATTACCGACGTGCTTAACCTCCATCACCTCGAATAATGGAGACACCATTAAAAACTGAACTTTGATTATTATATCCAGAATTTCTGTTCAACATCATTTTATTTATCGTTAAAATTAAGTGAAAGAAACCATTTTTGTTCCTATGTACAGTTATTCGTATTATTTAAAACATTCTGCTCAAGGTTTGATATTGCAACAATATTAAATTATGAAATGTTAATCTTTTCAGAAACCATATCCGATATTTAAATTAAAAAATTGTTTTGATAAAAATTGCATAAGGATTCAGCTGGTGTTCCCTGACTGAATGTTAGCATTTGTCATTACCTCATGTCAGTTCAAAGTATATACATGTTTGTTCTAAAGGTTAATTTCGATTTTTGCGGGAAATTAAAACACAAAAAGTGCAGGTGAAAATGATAAATACAGATGGGGGATACTAAAATGAAGCAGGTAGAAAAACTTATTACTTGGAAAGTGTTCTAACAGTAGACGGAAAGTGAGACAATATATCCGAAGGCAAATTGTGATGGTGAATAACGCGTACAAGAAGTTGAAGAGAGTATTGAGAGACAGGAACATTTCGCTAGAAACAAAGAAAAGAGTACTGGATTGCAACGTGATGTCAGTTCTTCAATATGGCAGTAAATACTTGACAATATCACCAAATATGAAGGAAGACCTTGATGCAACTGAAATGTTGTTCTACAGAAGGATGCTACGGATATCCTGGATCGAGCATGTGAGTAATGATGAGGTTTTGGAAAGAATGTCAGCGAAGAGGAAATTAATACTGAGCACAAGAAGAGACAGCTAATTTTCTTGGGACATGTAAAGAGGGATGGGGCTTGGAGAACCTGATACTAACAGGGCAGATAGAAAGAAAATGAGACAGGGGAATGCAACGGATAATATATTTGAAGGGCCTGAGCATGTAGATGACAGAACGAGGGTTATGTGGTGTAACAGGAAAAGCGTGCTAAGATCCACCAGGAATAGAGAAATGTTGAAAGACATGATAGCATACGTCCTGGAAAGAAACGGCACATAGAAAAAAAAATCATTAAAATCGTTTCATAGGGATGCAAATCTGAATCGTATTAAATAATCTGAATCGTTTTTCTTTCTCATGAGACAGTTTGCTGTGTGCTTTTATCGGAAATGCATGAACTTTACATTTTAAATACGGCAGAAAGTAATTTTTTTTTTCAATTTAGATTTTCTAACATTATAATTATATTTTACATATGTTTATTTTCCTTGATTCCTTCTAAAAGGAAAAATGTTAGGATGCTTGAAAAAATATTAAATAGTTAAATCTTCATTTTCGGCTGTATTTAAAAGATATTTGAAGGAAGAGTTGCTTTAGTTTTTTTTTTAATCGTATCATCCCGAATAAGACGGTAAAGCCACTGATGTGCAGGGGGCTATGTAATAATGAAAAGATTGGAAAAGAGAAAACCGGAAGCCACCTCCTAAACAGGGAACAAGGGATGAGCCTCTTAGCCTGTTCAATAGACGTGGGTAGAGTGTGAACTGGGTGATAGATAGTTCTATTTACTCCAATTGAAAAAAACAAAAAACAAAGTGAGAAGATTGGAAAGGAGAAAGCCGGAAACCACATCCTAAACAGGGGACAAGAGATGAGCCTCTTAACCTGCTCAATAGACGTGAGTGTAGTGTGAACTGAGCGATAGATAGATCTATCTATTCCAATTGAAAAAGAAAAAGTGAGAAGATTGGAAAAGAGATAATAGGTTTTAATTGATTGTGTCGGCAGCTAGTACAATTAATATGGTTACTCACACGGTATTTCTTCAGCACACAGCCACATCCCACCTTTGTTTTCTAGAGCAGCTATGCTGAGTTGATCTAAGTTTTTTAAAGAGAGCGGATAATCTGAAGTGTCCAATAGTTGAATAAGGCAAGTGAACTCAAACATTCAGTCAGGATGGCTTGCAAAAATGTTTTGATGAGGCTTTCTTTGTTGTACCTAAACATTATGAATTAACGCATACTTCTAGATTCGTGGCAATGTTATATTTTGCAAATGAAATGAACAGACGTAAGTTATATGCTTACAGTTTCTTACTCGTGGATTTCACTTCTAATTTTTTCCAGTCCAATTTGATTTTCAAAAATATAAATTCAATATCAATAGTTATATTCTGCTTACATAAGTTGTATTCTTTTATTTTGTTTCTCTTTAATGTTTTGTATCCCTTTTATAATGTTTTTGCACACTCAAACTAAGTGACCGATAGCATCATGGCTGTTTTTGTGTCTTCTACTAGGCGTAATAGTTAAAAAAATTCCGCCTCTCATATATTAGCTTGAAAATGTATACATATATTTACTAACGCAGTACACACCGATATGTAAATATTTACGTACTGTTAATTGAAAATTGCTCAGTATGACAGAGCTATAAAGTATATATTAATAAATATACATATTAACCCACGTTTAAACCAATGCTTGAATTTAATGCATTGTGCAATTATCAGGTGACTATTATATATATGGGAGAGAAAGATGATTTCAACAACTGTCTATATATTATTTATAATTGGTCGATTGTTCTACGCTTTTTCTGACAACGACAGCATGTAAATAATGAAAACACATTATCCTAGAATTTCTTACTCTATCTGATGATGAAAGAATATGTTTAATTTACTTACAAGTACCCATTTCACTGTCGCATATTTTTATAAGAAAGCAAACCTTCAAAGTTTAGTGGAGTACTTATTTTTTGTTTTCTATATCTGTTAGTATGAAAGTAATTAGAGGTTGATATATTTTATATTAATATTATTGGCATGATAAATGTTTACATTCGGCTGTCTTAATACGTATTGATAGGCTTTTATTTTTTTGGGGAAAATGGCAAAAATAATTCCGTCAATATAAAAGCACCAAAAAAAGAACCAGCTTAATTGGCGTGTTGCTGCGTCTATGACAGTATGTTATCGATATTTCAGGTTCATAACAGACGTATGCCTGGCGGGTATTCATGCAGTTTACTGGATTTGGGGAATTTCAAATATTCCGAGCTAAATCTGAAAAGAACTTAACGTCTTGAAAAGAATATATATTTTGGGTTCCTTTAGTACAAACACCAGTAGGTCTAACACAAAGTACACAGATTTCTTGTGAACTTACTAAAACTGATTTTTTTTCACCTTTACTGCAGAAGTTTAAAGTCTACTTGTTTAGATGTACTTTATCAGAGCAGTATTAAAGGAAAAGGTAAATATATTCACCCTTAAATTGACCATCGAATCAACAGAGAGGAATAAATAGAAAATAAAACGAACACACTAATCTTTTCGATGAAGTTTATCTCCTATAGAAGAAGGTGTTTAAAACAAAATCAAAACAAAAACAAAACAATGACGAAAAGTTTTTTTTCACGCAGAGATACAAAAGTACTATCAGAACACCATTTATCAGAAGTCAGTGTTCAAAATGTCTATATGAATAGACAACACAAATCTAAGTGACACACCGGGATTGATTATTATTGTATACAATCTTAATGCAAAATTAAAGAATGGTTATTAGCAAGAAGATATGAGCAACGAATTCTAATCTACGGAATTAGACAGTACAAAAATTTAACAAGTTTAAAAAACAAAAAATATGTGACGTGAGAATCCGATGGTGAGTTGTAATAACAAAAGATGGCTTCTAAAATTTAAACAAAATGTTAAAAAACAGTAGTATTTCTTTAGAATCCAGGAAAATTAAGCTGAAGTGTTACGTGTGCAAACAGGTAAAGAGAGACGGTGGATCAAAAGTTTGGAAAGTGAAATAACTAAACGGGAATTCAATTCAATTAGATGATATAGAATATGTTGGTATATGTTTGTACGTAAAGAGCGTACAAATATGCTTGCATAGATAAAATAATATAGAAAAAGACACCAGTCACACTCAATAATAAGAAAGAGAGAGTTAGAAGAAAAGTGAAAGACCAGAGGAAAAAAGAGAGAGATAAAAAGAAGTGTGAGACCAGAGGTAAAACGAGAGTATTAAAAGAAAAGTGTGACACCAAGGGAATAGAGAGAGAGTTAAAAGAAAAGTTAGAGACCAGAGGAAAAAAGAGAGAGTTAAAAGAAAAGAGAGAGAGAGAGACCAGAGAAATTAAGAGAGAGAGAGATAGACCAAGAAAATAAAAGAGAGAGAGAACAGAGAAAGTAAAAGAGAGCGAGAAACCAGAGAAAGTAACAGATAGAGAGAGAGAGACCAGATAAAGTAAAAAAAAAGAGACAGACCAGAGAAAGTAAGATAGAGAGAGAGAGAGAGAGAGAGAGAGAGAGAGAGAGAGAGAGAGAGAGAGAGAGAGAGACCAGAGAAAATAAAGGAGAAAGAAACCAGAAGAAAAAAAGAGAGTGAGAGACCTGAGGAAATAAGAGAACGAGAGACCTGAGGAAATAAGAGAGCGAGAGACCAGACGAAATAAGAGAGTGAGAGACCAGAGGAAATAAGAGAGACAGAAATGCCAGAGGAAATAAGAGACAGTGAGACCAGAATGAGAATGAGCGAGAGAGAGAAAGAGACCGCAAAAAGACACAGACCATACAGAGAGTGAGACAAACAAAGAAAGAGAGAGAGAGAGAGAGAGAGCGAAAAAACACAGGCCAGACAGAAAGTGAGAGAAACCAAGAAAACAGTGACCAGAGAGAGAGAGAGAGACCAAGGAAACACAGACCAGAGAGAGAGAGAGTGAGAGAGACCAAGGAAACTCAGACGAGAGAGAGAGTGAGAGAGAGAGTGAGAGAGAGTGAGAGAGACCAAGGAAACACAGACCAGATAGAGAGTGAGAAAGAGAGAGTGTGAAAGAGACCAAGGAAACACAGACCAGAGAGAGAGAGAGAGAGAGAGAGAGAGAGAGACCAAGAAATATCAGAGACCAGAGAGAGAGAGAGAGAGAGATAGTGATAGAGACCAAGAAATATCAGAGACCAGAGAGAGAGAGAGAGTGATAGAGATCAAGAAAACTCAGAGACCAGAGAGAGAGTGATGGAAACCAAGAAAACTCAGAGACCAGAGAGAGAGAGAGAGAGAGAGAGAGAGAGAGAGAGAGAGAGAGAGAGAGAGAGAGAGAGAGAGAGAGAGACCACAGACAGAGAGAGAGAGAGAGAGAGAGAGAGAGAGAGAGAGAGACCAGAGAATTAAACTTTCATATTGATTAATGTATAATGCTTTTGTCAAAGCGCCAAAGAAAAGCTTAAATACACTAAAATCTATCTATATTTGACTTGATCCCCATGCTCCTGGGAGTAGAAGTATTTTACACAAAAACCTCAAAATATTTTAATTTATCCATCAGCAACGTTTTCTGAGTGCATCAACTACATAAATTATGGACTGTCGTGTGTAAGTCTTGTAGGATTCACATTCCACATGAGAATTAATCTAAATAATGAAGAGCTAGATTGTCAAATATCACAATTTACAAAAGAACCAAATTTAATTACATATTAAATTAGATACCCAGAGACATACAGGGGAAATAAATAGCCAGTGAATTTGATAGAGATTTCGGAAAAGAGAAAAATTTGAAAATATTGATTTTTTAATGATTTTCAGTACAAAAGTAAAATAACCATAGTCATGCTTTGAATCTACTATTGTGACATGCATTAAAAAAATAAAGCCGTACCTAAGAAAACTCTTTGCTCCCGTTCATACGCATCATTTCGTTTCGAAATTCATGCAGGTAGGAATCATAAAATATAAATGTATGAAGGTATATTTATGATTATTTGAATATTGATTTACATTTCATAGGCTATGAGATGATTCAGATATTTGGTGAGATAAAGAATGATTTTTATGATTTACTAAATGTAATAAAAAAAAGTGTGTTGATACAAGTCAGTGCAAACAAGCAAATGTCTGCGTGTGCCATTAATAAATGAATTGTCTAAACTACGCAAAAACGGAAGTAACATGGTCATCTTATTTTAAGTTTGTGTTGTTTTAGTAAATATACCTTAACATAATAAAGAGTAAATTTATTTAAGAAATCCAACCACGACCTCCAGATATCTTCGGAATCTATTGCATCTCTTCTGTTTAGTCTCCTTTTTAAGTTTCTAAATGTTTGGTCTCAGTCGATCTTTGGTATTACCAGGATCTTTGTTGGTCTCTCACATAATTGCACCTAACACATTATAATCAAGGATCTTATAGTTTAGGGAATTAGATAACCAGATGCAAAGGATGATGCGGTCAGAAATTGTCTTCCAGTTCTTCGAGTGCAGCATGGAGCAGAGTCTTGTTGCCAGAACAAAAGGTCTCTTCAAGCAGCGATCCTCTTCGCAATGGGAATAGTGACCTCAATGTACTTCTTGTTGGCTTTTTTGCATAGTTTAAGGTCCTCAACAACAAATTCGAGAGACCATTTATCAGAAGCATGAGAGCGAGATTTTCAACCTGCTAGACATTTGTAATCAAAATTCGACTAATAAATCTCTTTCTCCGCATTGTCCTTAATAAAACATTGAAATATTCCTATTAGAGCTTTTGGTGCGAATGCAGAGGAACGAAGTATGACGTTTCAAAATTTTTAGCGAAATGAATTACGTCATGGTGTTTTACTCACAGAAGGTGCCCATTGACTCTACTATAAAATAACGTAAAAAAATTAAGCATACGCGCAATTAAGAATAAATGGATTCATTTTATCCATGGCATCCTGCATATAAGTCACATTTAACACACACGCACACGTGTGTACGTGTGTGTGTGTGTGTGTGTGTGTGTGTGTGTGTGTGTATTCCATTCTTCTCATTATATCAATTTCTTTCATACGTTTCTGTTGAGTGTTTTATTATTCTTTATATCTAGGGAAAAGTCGTGCCTATGCGTATACACAACGAAAGATGTGTGAGTACTTGAAGTGTTGTTAGGAAAGAGCGTAGCGGTGAGTGATCACGCCGCATTTGTTCGAATCAAGTAAACACAACGTTGGTATACTGAAACCGATTCATAGCCGATGCGAATCGATGTAATGGCTGAACATTTCTCAAGAATCGTCTTTATTTCAAGCAGCCGTTTGAGGAATTAGGCAAAATTTGATCCACTTTTGGAAATCGTCTGACATGCCTCTGCAATCAAATGTGGCATTATCTTCAAGCAGAAAATGGTAAAAATAATATTCAAAGTGCATTTTCCCATAGTTTTTACGGCTATGCAAGACTAAGTGGGATATTTGGAAGACGTCGAAAACTATTTTCTCCATATATATCAAATGTTATATATATATATATATATATATATATATATATATATAAGCGTAAGTCGGCACACATGTATATATATATGTCCATTTCTCGATCCATTTCTGTCTGTTTCTATGATATTCCATTTTATGCCCCACAACGTATATTTCTCGGTTAAGATGCATCCGAGAGGCAAAACATTTTATCAATTTAATAACGTAACGATACGTTTAGCTTTGCCAGTTTTTTTTTCTAGAAGATACACCCACTCTCAGTGGAAACATCACGAATAAAGTGTTTACAAAATTAACTTTTCATATTAAAGTACACTTAATACACATCGCAAGATTCTCTAAAGGAAGTGTCAGTGTTAAAAAATGTTATCATGAATGAAACATGCGGTACAACGTGACAAAAAGATAAGAAAGATAGATATCGATTTGTCTTTGACATGAAATTATTAAGACTGTAGCGTTCAGGGAAATGTCCACGCGAGAAACATTTTCACAAAAGAAAGCAGGCGAAAGACCTTACATTTAGAAACATGAGCAAATATGCGTGTTTCAATTGATATGAAGTCATTTCTTTGTGATTTTATTTATTTGCTATCGACGTTCTTGCTTTTTTCCATGTCTGCTAGAAGCAGTCATTCATCTGCATATCTTCTGATATTAAGAGAGTTTCTGAATAATAAATCCTGGTTAGGACCAGTAATGGTGGTGCAACTCTGAAAGTGTTGGGGTCCCTTAGGGGCCGAGATTTTTCTGAGGAAGTGGGGGACAAAATCAAGCAACGTCTTCAGTTTTATACTACACCACTATCGAATGGAATGTGTTTAAGTATAAGTATGTTACTTCGGAGAGCCGAGTTCGAATTCCAGTTGAATTCCTTGCATTCACTTACGCGCAAATACCCTTGGGAAAGGTATTAATCCGTCTATTCCTTCCAGTTATGGGTTAAATAACAGGACAGATTGGGTTCTATAGCCTTGGTCGGCAGCCAGTCTACCGCAGAAAGCAATGGCAACCTATTGCGGGATCATCTTCTGCCCAGTCAGGCATGTCTGTTTCGAGACATGATTGTCCAAGCGTGTATCACGTATGGCACTTAAATGACTGACTGATGTTACTTCACTAAAATAAACGAAATAATGTTCCATTCACAGCAGTGAAGTTTTAATCCAATCTTTCCATATTTTCCACCCTCAAGCTGTTGGAAAACAAGAGTTTATTTTCAAAACGAAATCGAAGATTTGAAACTAATGTGAATAAGTTCTAAAAAATAAAAGTGCTGAAGTTCAAATCATATAATCAAAGACTGATCAGTTTAATAAATATTTGAAGTTTATAAAAGTGGGGGCCAAAAGAGGATCAACCCAAAGTTCTGGGGCGCCGTTCTTGTCTTCTTCTGAATAACCCCCGTAGACTAGCCATTGGTTAAGACTTCTAGTTCCCCCATAATCACATCACTCTATAGGTTGGTTAAGTCAGTTGAAAAGGAATACTTGTTTTATACTTTCCTTTCTATTTTGATATATTTGGTGAATTTATCTTTGATTCTTATACAAAGGATTCAGCACCCACCTTAGATTATAGATTATTCTAATATATTTAATGCACATATTTTATATCTTGTTTATTTTTTAGTATACGCCGCATGTTAAAATTGTGTTTAATATATTTCCCTGTATTATGCGTGTTATATTCAAGCCATTTGCAGAGTAATGATTGTAAAACCTCATTAAATTTGAATGATCCTCACACAGCATTGTACATGTGCAAATTATTTCGAAATTCCACGTGTGCCTTAATGGGCATCACCCTAAAAACCTTCTCCGAATGACGACTTTTTCTGAGTTTTTCTACACGAATGATTTCATTGAAAACATCATTAAGGAATAAAGACATATTTCATGATTATTACTTATCTCTACGGTATTTCAATACACATAATTCGTTTTGTAGTATCAAATAGACTTATAATAACTAACTAGAATTAATAAAATCAAAATACATAATACTTATAATTCCGACGATCATACAATAAAAATAAAATAAACGACAAATTAAATTAAAAACAATATCATTCTTTTTTTTGGACATAAACATTTGTTTGTTTTTAATAGATATTATACAAAAAAATAAATATTAGAAAATATACATTTATTTCAGTACTCATCGAATTCCCCAAATCCATAAACTTGATGTAATTTCACGTATCCTTAATTTGCATATTCAATTGGAAAACAGAATCTGAAATTATATTTCGGTTACAATTATATTTTTTGCTAAATCGGCGGGGGCGGGTCCAACAGAATTTCTGGACTATTTTATTTTTGTAATCTTACGATTAAATCATGTAAACTTCATTTTATATAAATGCAGTTATCCTTCAATTTCAACTTGGTCTATGCCCTTGATTGATTTTATTTTAAATTTGACAAATTCACATCATGTCGCTATATATATATATATATATATATATATATATATATATATATATATACAAGGAGACATCAAAACTGATATCAAGAGAAACATAAATTGAGAGTTTAGATTGGGTTACTATTTACGCTCTCCAAAAACAGTAGTTACTCTCGCATACACGCATCGCTCAGTCACTAACGAATTAGAGCACTCTGGCTATTGGGCGTATATAATGACAATATACATACTAAAAGTCTGCTTTCTTCTACCGAACGCCCATAGCCCATGGGTAGAATCGCCGACTAACGCCAATTTTGTCGTGTTTCAATCCTGGGTTAAAAGCAATCGTGGTCTAACCATACTGATGAGCTGTGATACAGCGAAACAGATGTGTCTGCCGATGACTATATATATATATATATATATATATGAGGGAATAAATCATTTGTATTTCGTTTTTTAGATATTTTCGAAATATTTAAATGTATTGAAGAAATAACACGAGAGACACGCGAAATGAGAGTTCGGTATATATTCCAAGAGTTTCATCATTTTTCACAAAATATCATTCCTCGTATTTTATTTCGCATATTACGCTACAGAATATAATCTAAACCGGATTGCTGCACCAATTGACAGATAAGCAGAAACCACATCCTTATGAAATCGGTATTTTATTTAGTATTCTTATTATTCAGTATGTGCATATTGAATGTGCATTTAATGTTTCAAAGACAAGAATATTTTGTTTGAAATATATTTTTTTTTACTTTTCTACTCTTAATGAATTTTTTCGTGTATATTAAAATGCAAAAGTCCTGAAAATATAGGTGAAAAATATATCAGGTTTCCGAACTACAATCATAAACAAATTTATCCAATCAACAGATTTCTCGAAACAAGTTTTCTTATTTAATGTAATTTTAGTCAGACCTCTATATTTAAACAAAATTGTTGTAAAAAGATGTATCGTTCTAGTTTATGAATTAAAATTGGGCTAAAATTTATGTGTAGCGATTGCACACCAAATTACATTAATTATCGCAAATTGTAATTACTCTAAAAACAAAACGGATTTTTAAAAAATTCAGGCAAGTCAACAAAATATGAGTTTATATAAATTTCCTACATGAAGCATTTTGTAATTTTAAGTGAAAATAAAATTTTAATATAATTAATAGCTAAATTAAATACCACCAAACAAGCACTAGGTAAGCACGCCTGTAGAGAAATATTCTGCATATATTTCTGTAATTTTTAGCAATAATGTAATTGGAAATGTAAGTGAAAGTATATTGGAAAAAATACAAATGGCGATTAAATATGTTATAAATTAAAATATATCTGACCTCCGTTAAATATAAAGACATATAGTGACTGAAAATAAAGTTTATATATTTATATCAAACATATAGATTATACTAACACGTGAAAATGAATAGCGACAGGCATGCATTGGATTATCTCTAATAAAAAAATATAAACATCCATATTTTTAAGCTTTAATATAAAACAATTTCACTTCAAAGTGAATCCTTGTGCTAACTGATCGAAACATTTGTTTTAAATTCTTTTCACCAAACTGCCAATATTAGACCCACTCAAATGACAGGTTGTAGTTGATGTATAATTTTTTCCTAAGTTTAGGTCATTTGCAGACGTGTGCAGCAATATGAATCTATTTTCAGAGTGTATTATGAAATTTGTTTTGATTCGAATAATATTGCGTCATCCGTGATTGCATATTGTCTTGATGTCATTAGCTGTTCTACTGCCTGTCTGCAACAGACGTTACTCCAAAGAAGGGTAGAAAATTGTAACTATGCATGAATACACTGGCAAGCCTTACAGAGAATATTGTTGGTGTCATCCTTTCCAATGTCAGTTTTGTCATCAAAGCGAAGAAACAATGTGGATCCATCATTCCAGTACGCAAACGAAAATGCGGTCGGAATAGAAATAACAACGCCATGTGACAACGTAAACGTGATAATGGAAAGTATAAAAGATTGCACAAGGGTGTATACGTGCCATCCTTAAAAGATGCTAGTAACCTCACCTGCTCTTTGTACATTTTCAAGTACATAAAATATTCGATAATTTCTACCATGCGTCATATTTGCAGCAATCAGATTAGACCGAAAATAAAGTCACTTATTATCATACGTGATATACAATTGGATGATCATATTTGTTTCAATTCCTGTCAAGATAGAAGATTATCCTACCCTAGATCACCTATTAATTTTGTGGTGCAGTGGTAGTCAACCGAGGCTACATGACCCGTAACGACTTACTTTTCAACCCAAAGCTGGGAGAGGTGACAAGACGAATTCAAACTTTTCCCAGGGTTATTTGAACGTAATATTTAACGCCAGTGTCTGAGCATGTATTAACTAATATTTGCTTTCGGATCATGACCGAGTTAAATATTTTTACGAGGCCTTATTCGCAAATATTCATCACTGTTACTATAAAAATTCTTTACAATTAACGCTCACCTTGTAGTGTCTAATGTGTTGGATCACGCACATCCCTTACATAATCTTTTGGTAGGGAAACTCTTTCACTACGAAAGATTCTTTCTAAGAAAAAATACTTTTACGAAAAGCCATCTCTATGTACACTTAATAAAACAAAACTATCTTAACTTTCAGGGTTTGAATTAGTATTTAACTCATTAACATATCCTTGTAAACTTTTCTTCCTACTTCCTCCTCTTATTCATTTAAACCACGTTGAAACATCGATTCCCGTAGAATCATCGAAGTTAAGCAACGTCGAATGATCAATTCCTAGATGGGTGTCCGTTTGCGAATACAAACTGATGTAGGCTTGGATGTAATTTGACGTAGTGAAAAAGTTAACCGGAGAGCCGAGTTCTAATTCCCGTTTTATTTATTATAATCATTTACTTTGCAAAAGTATGAATCTACCTCGTCTCCCCCGCCCCAGAATTATTTTTATCCGACATTTAATTTAAAGATGATTTTAGTGGATAGACATACTTGATTTGCGATCTCAATTATATTGTTGTGCGAAGTTAATAACTACAGAACAAGTTTGCCTCTAATAGTAATAGATTATTGAAAAAAAAGTTCAATATTCTAAAGTTGTACCGATATTTACCAATTCCAATACAATTATATATATATATATATATATATATATAATGCGATGGCTAAACTGTCGCTAATTTATATTAAAATTTTGGTCATGTGCTTCTGACATTTTAGAATGCTCAGTAGAGTAGAGTTACTTGAGTCCCGACTGTGAAGAAAAGAGAACTACTGTAATGTACTTTAGGAGAAATTAGGAAAGTTTATGCTGTACTGCTTTGCATTCGTGTCGGAGGCACGCATACATACATTTTAAAATGTTTATGTGTCATTCTGAGACGAGACCAGAGGATGTAGAAGGAGTTGAATTAGTCTAATGGTGATTACGAAGGCGATTGGAGTGATCACAAGTGATGGCGAAGTTATTTATCCATTAAATTTGCCACTGACGGTACTGATGATCTGGGACAAGTGGGTGGCTGCTGGAAGACCCTACGCCAGGCAAAATGACTTTGCACCATGGTAAAAATAAAGAACGCAATTTAAATCAACAAAATGAAACACTCTTGAATATTGTGTGTGAGACGCAGTTGAAAGAATTACACTAACCTCCTTTTTAAACCAAAGATGAATTGAATGCAAAGAATATTACAGCATTCACCAAATTAAAAAAGAGACCATCCAGAAAAGATGGATGAGATTCCGAAGTCGCCTGAAGGCCGTGGTTGTAGAGAATGACGATTTTATTATATAAAGTTTGTAATAAGTATTTTAAAATAATTTTTCAGTAAATCTGGTAAAAATATATGTTAAAGGGAGGTGTCACTGTTTCATCTTTTCGTTATTTTGACCTCAATTTATATGACAACACAAACAAGATAGATAAATTCACGTAAAAAACACGAAATAATTTTATGTATATAGATAAATATGGCTTGCACATGCTTGTAATACATACCCATAAACTGGTAAATATAAAGCCTGGCAATATGCTCGTAACGATATGTCAGATTCTTATGTGTTTGCTTCATTGATATTTTCAGAAGTTAATATAGATTATAATGGATGAATGGTTGACATAGAATTGTCAGGCTCAGTATGCATGAATATAAATGTTACTACATATAGAAGAATATAGATTGCTACGTATATAAGGAGGTAGGTAATACATGAAAAACAATAAGCATGATTACATCTTCCGGCGAACAACTGAAGCGTGGCGCAAGGCTGGACCTTCTTGGTTAATCCTAAAACTGTCTTTGAGAATATGTATATTTAGAACAGAATTACATACAAAAGAATATATTCTTGTATATTTGGTTTTGCAGTTTTTCTCCTGGGCAAGACGTTTATCTACCTAGGTACTCGACTCATGTATGGAATATATTTTCCTTCGAAGAAATTAATGAATTTCTCTCTTTTTCTCTATTTCTCGTTCAGTCGTCTTGCCATTTTGTCTTCTTGAGCGCTTTTGCAGCCTTTTTTATATTACCGCCACAAAGATTAATTCCTATTTCAGTATTGCTTATTCGAACTGTATTCTTTCCGAGAATTTATTTTTATACATATGTTTTCTACTTCACGTTAAAGTTTGTTTCTTTGATATTTCTTTTGGTTTTCTATATTGATCTCTTTAAGCGAATTTATTTTTGCTTTCAATATATCAAAATTATATTTCTTTAATTCTACGCTTATTGAATAAAGAATTAATCTAAACGCATTCTGAATAGGTGCCGCTTAAAATATACAATAATGAATTCCGAGATTTATAAATAAATTTCTGTATAGATTATTAGCACATCGTTTTTCTGGTTATTGCGAGAAAGACAAAAATAGATAGTATTTACAAATATCATAGAAACACACATATATGTATATGTATTATAAATGAGGACGGGATAAAATATCAGAGCTTTAAACAAGAAACAGTCTTTTCAAGATTTCGTTGCTTACTCAAATGTAAACTGTTTCAACGATTTCCAGAACAAGAATTTTTAACTCTGGATTGTGTATTAATGCTAGCACAGAATCTAGGTGTCCAAACGTGTGTATATATATATATATATATATATATATATATATGTATGTATGTGTGTGTGTATATATATATATATAGAGAGAGAGAGAGAGAGAGATAGATAGATAGATAACCTGCTTAAGTAACTCATAATGTAATTGACCTAAATCAGTTGTAGTAAATATATAGCAAGAAAATGGCTTTTGAATATGGTCAGCTAGAAGCCGAGTTAACACTAATACAATATACAGATGCTTAAAATTTCTTGATCTGACAACCATTGATAAAGCTAATATTTCAGTAAGCCTCAAAATCTGGGAAAAATAACGCTTGTTGTTTGAAGCATTGATGTTTGAACTCATCCTTATTAAATGTATATATATATATATATATATATATATATATATATATATATATATATGTGTGTGTGTGTGTGTGCGTGTGTGTGAGAGAGAGAGACAGACAGACAGACAGACAGAGAGATAAATATATATACTTGCTGCCAGAGCTTAAATAAAAAAAAAAAAACAGCACTTAATTCCAAAACGTGTCCTTCCTTTACCGTGTCTTATGTATGTTAGCTATCATCAGGTTAGTCTCAGGAAAATATTATGAAGTTATTTTTATTATATATATATATATATATATATATATATATATATATATATATATTAGTCGTGTATAATGATAATATACACGCTAAAATGTCTGCCTCCTTCTACCGAGCGCCCATATCTCAGAGGTAAAATTGCCGCCTGACGCCAATTTGGTCGGGTTTCAAACCATGGTTAAAAGCAATCGGAGTCTAACCGTACTGATGAGCTATGATATAGCGAAACAAATCTGTCTGCGGATGACTATTTACGCTCTCACACTCTGATTAAGCACTCTGGAAGAATGGTAGATTTTGAAAAACAGTAGAAACTCTGGCATCTACGCATTGTTCATTCAGCAATGAATTAGAACACTCTCAGCTATTGGGCGTTTATAATGATAATATACACGCTAAAAATCTGCCACCTTCTACTGAGTTCCCATAGCTCAGAGGTAGAATCGCCGACTGACATCAATTCGGTCGGGTTTCAATTCTGGGTAAAAGGCAATCGGCTGTCTGACCTTACTGATGAGCTATGGTACAGCGAAACTGATCTGTCTGAGGGAGACTATATATATGTATATATATATATATATATATATATAGTGTCAGTAATAAAATCTATGAAAGAGCGCACATTTAATTTAGGGGTCGATTATCCAATGTAAACAGACTAACATTTCCAGTTGTTCATCAGAATCGTTACAACGACTCTCATGTTCATTATATATATATATATATATATATATACAGAGAGAGAGAGAGAGAGACTCTTGTTCCAGGATTACAGAATATTAGCGTTTCGTTTTAACAAGAAATAATCTTAGATAAGACGAATTGTTTAGAAATAATGAATTATTGAAGCAAATTCGACTAATTAACTCATAAGATATAACTTGTTTATTCATTCTTTCTCAAGGATATGTATGCATATACTGTATATAATAAACGCGACTGTAATTGGAACACGGACTGTTATCTATCGCATCAGACATCGAAGCCCAGAGCACCTGATATTCCCAAGCGATTACCCATATATATATATATATATATATATTAATTCAGATACTTCAATCCAAGGGAAAAAGCAGGAAGGTAAATTCCAAATACCTGATCCTAATTAATATTAAAAAAATTATTTTAATATTAAAAAATGATACAGGAAGAGAGCTCCATGTAATAAAATATTACAGAGCAAATATAATATATAGTTTCTGAAAGGATTTTTCTGTTGCTGAGGTGGTGTGTTATCCCCCGTGGGGATCTTCATATCGAAATGGTTATTCGTTTATTCAACATCATTGAATTAATCCTTTTTTAATTTTTATATATATATATATATATATACTGCGTCTTATATGAAAACAAAATATTGATTCAATGTAATCAAACATTTGAATATTTTTGTAAACTTACTAAGTATATAACGCACACGCTACTGTTAATATATTATTCTGTAAGGATCTCTTACTATACCTTAATCCAAGGCGAGAATCCGGTTGAAAATAGTTTTCTTTGTTACAGAATTTAGTTTCTCTATGGCTATACTTGTTTTCACCACTTACAAGATTTAACAGTTAATGTAGTATTAATAGTGAATTCTGACCATTGTAATAATTATTGAAATCAATGTTTCATTTAACCCTAAACTGTATTTACTGCCGTAGTTACACCCAAATCAACGATTCCTGCTGAAAGATCAAGAAATAATTACTGGTTTTGAGCAGCAGGCCATGTTCAAATAAATTTATTTGTATGAGAGTGTGTCTTAGAAAGAAATGAAAATTAAAATACAAAATTAGGGAAGTAACAAGAAAATAAAATTGATTTTACTCTCCGAACCAAAGAAGGGAATTGATATTTTGTCATTCTGAGCTGTTCGCACTGAGAAAAATGGTTGTTGCCAAAAAGGAGTTTTCGTAGCCAGCTTATTGAGTGCACGAGTCAAAGTTTCGGTACACAACAGCATTTCATATTCCGATCGAATCCGGGCAGATACTGTCATTTGATTGTCATATTTTGACACACGGAACATTTTAGAACTCGCCCACTCCCATCCACGAAAAAAACACAAACTCTCATATGGTCATTTGTGTCATCCTATAACACTTTAAAAGTAAATTATTTCGAAAATGCATCGTTTTCCTGTGTTGCAGCGAATGTCGAAAAAATTTTTCACAGAAAGAAAAAATTTAAGGCAAATAAAAGAAAACATAAGCATATTTTTCTATAGAATGATACAAAACAGAAATCAGAGCTGAAAGTCTTGGTTACATAAAGAGAAAGTAGGCTTCCTGAATTTGTTACCCTCAGTGGGTATTGTCAGACGAGGGAAGAGGGAAAATTAAATAACGAACATGTTCAGTTTGTTAAGTGCCATATGCGATACATGCTTTGAGAGATCATGTCTCTTTCGAGACATGACTGACTGGTTAGAAGAATATCATATAATAGATTGCCATTGAATTCTGCAGTAGACTGGTTGCCAGCCAAAGCTATATAACCCAATCTGTCATGCTATTTAATCCATAACTGGAGGGAAGTGACGGATTAGAACCTTTCCCAAGGCTATTTGTGTGCAAGTGAAAGCCATGAATTCAACTGGAATTCGAACTCGGCTTCCCGATTTGACGTTCCGAGACGATATTCACTGCCCACAACGCACATCCGCAACACACCTGATAACCTTTTATAAATGGATGGTAGAAGAGATACTCAGAATGTATATTAAATTGAAGAATATTTATCTGTGTTTCAAGATGTTTGGACGTGCTATGATCGTTAACATTTTGAAGCGAACACTACCTAAAATATATTTCCCTATTACTGTACTGGATATTTTACATTATATATATATATACATATATATATATATATATATATATATATATATATATATATATTATTGTTGATCAACATCATGCACATCACAGATTGTTCAATTTGAAACTAGGTGAATTTATAAAACACGAAGAAACATTTATAATTCAAAGAGGAAATTGAAACACAGCTAGCGTTTTCAAAAATATTTCGAAGAGAACATTGTACAATTCTCAAAGTAATATGATAAATGATTAAGATGAAATATCTGAAAAATTCGGCGATATTTTAAGTTTTTCAAAGTTTCTTCAATAAATCATGAGCATAATACTTGAATAGTAAGATAAAATCATTATCACAGAGACCTTACTCTGAAACGATGTTAATATTTTTTCAAAATTGTGAGTTAATACAATTAAATATTTGTGAATAAATATATGAACTATCAATGATATTTATATATAAAATCAAATATTTGATATATAGAAATAAGTCTTAAGTAAAGAAAGAATTCTAGTTTCTAAAGAAAATTGTGAAATCATTCTATAGATTTTGAGAAAAAAGTCAATGTCTTATGGAATTTGAGATATTCCTTGCTAGCAGACATGATAATTTCTGAAAATTATAGAGAAGTATAATTCGATTAATTAATTCTTAGTAACATAGCTGATGTAATAATTCTTCTATATGGAATATGATGAATAAATTTCATTATTTTGAAAATTTACAAATAGAATGGATTTTATGATTATTGTACTTGAAAGGATAAATTTAATGCACACTTTTTCTTTCGTTTTGAAGATGCATGTTGGTTAATATTTGATATTCACTGATAAATATATTCATAATATTCAAACATTAAGTAAACTGCAAAATATATGCCATGTTCTGAAAATTTTATTTCTAATATTTTTTTAATTTAAGTGATTTTTTTGCTTACAGAATGAGGCTCGCATCTTAGAGAATGATTTTCTACATATCTGCTTTGCTATAATAATTACCCGAACCCCAATAAAAATATTTGGATACTGCGTTTCTTTAATCTGATTTAAATATTTGCCAATCAGGCAGGTACATCGAATTTTTTTTGTAGGCCGTGTCGATTTAGGACGTGGCAAATTTTGACTCTCCCAAAACATTTTTTATCTCAAAGTAAAATGTACTCGAACACAATTGATATAGAAATTCGTTCCTTTAACTGAATATAGAGCTTCAAAATACTTATGGAAATGAACCTGTTTCATTCAAATAACAATTCTAAAAGTGTTGCTTCTTCAAGCAAAGGTTCCAATGTATCTAACAAATGTACCAATATCTAAGATTTCACACTACAGAAACCTGGTATTCGCCATACGCCCAACGCTCCATCTTCCAAACTGACTGCATTATATAGAACGTTCGAAGTCTCAATCTCTGATATTGGCCTCATTCACTTGTATTTCCTAGAATGTGTATTTATTTTGAACATATAATCGTGGTAATCGTGAGAGAAAATACCAGTTAAAAATACGGCTTACTTTATTCTTTTGTCATAAATTTCTTATATACAACATAAAAAAGCTTTTTATTGATGCTCAGCATCCTTGGAAATAATGAGGAAAGACAGTAATCAACAACCTATACTAAGATAAGGATATCTTCAAATGGATGTCCTTCTTCTTCTATGTGCCCTATTCTTTCATGACATAGGCGATCATGGCTTTCCACGTCTCCTTATTACTGGTGGCTCTTAATAGGCTTTCTCTCTTGTTACTCCACGCAAGTCCCGTTTCGTCATCAACCTGATCAGGCCCTTCAAATATGTTATCCACAGCCTTTCCCTGTCTCTTTTTCCCTTCTATCTGACCTGTCAGTATCAGTTCTCCAAACCCTCTTTCCTCATTGTATGTCTCAGGAACTTCAGTTGTCACTTCCTGATGCTCACTATTAGTTTTCTTGTCAATGATATCCTTTCAAAAACCTCATCATTGCTCAACTGTTTGGCCCATGATATCCGCAGCATCCTTCTGTAAAACCACATTTCCGTTGCCTCAAGTTTTTTTCCTCATCTTCGATGATAATGTCCAACATTCAATGCCGTATTGAAAAACTGACATCACATAGCAATCTAGCACTCTCTTCTTTGTTTCTACGGAAATTTTCCTGTATCTTCTACTTTACTCAGCTCATGGAACGCGTCCTTCGCCAAGCCACTTCACATTCGGATCTCTGTGTTGCACTATCCCTCTCCTGTTAGAACACTTCTTAAGTATTTAAATTTTTGTACTTGCTTGATTCTAGTATTCCCTATTTGTATTTGGCATTTTTGGTTATTCTTTTTGCTGATGAAAATGCATTCAGTTTTCTAGCTATTTATTTTTAGTTTTTTTTTTTGTTACTCTCCTCAGATCAACCTATGTAGCAAGACAGTTCTGAGAGAGATTGAAATGCTGCCAATATTCGTCATTGGCGGCCACAACCTCAACAACATAAGATACACATAAGATTTGAAAGCAGACACGGAAAGAAAAATATGGAAAGAAAAACATGGGACCTCCTACAAAAAGTATTGGGGGAAAACGAGAAATAAGGACTATCAAAACATCAAAAAATATATGCCTGTTTATCAGAAAAAAAAGACGACCTTCAAACTGCCAACTACAGTTTGAAAATTCAGCAGGTGCAGAAATTAGTATACCTGGGAAATGTTTTGAGAGCTGATGAAAAGTGCGACACTGAGGTGCGAGGTCGCATTGGCATGGCTAAGGACGTTTTTCAAAAGCTAAACAGACAGGAAGATTTCAGTGAAAACTAAAAAAAAGAGTAATTGATTGTTAATGACCTATGTCTTCTTATTTACCTAGAAAATGCTGGACAATCTCCTTAAAGTTGAGAGAGAGAATAAAACCTAAAAAATATGGTAACATGGACCGAAAATTTTAGTGAAGACGAAGTTATGGAGAGGATGCGGATGAAAGAGAAACATTTACTTAACATCAAGGAAACGCAGCTGAGGTTACTTGGTCACGTAATGGAGAAGGAGGCTTTAGAGAAGCTCTAATACTCACAGAAGGAATGCAGAAAATGAGGCCTGAGAAAGGAGCACAAGTAATACTGACTGATGTCAGAGCGGGTATATGAGAGATATGAAAAGGAAATATGTTGAGCGCAACAAGAGATAGAGACAAGTGGAAGCCTATGATCACCTAAGGTTGTGAAGGAAACGACACATGAAAAAGCTTTAAATAGGTCGAATTATCAATCTTACGATATGTCATTTTAAAACATGTGGGTTATGGTGCGGATGTGCGTTGCGGTGTAGTGGATATCGACTCGGAACGACAAATCGGTGTTCCGAGTTCGAATACCAGTTGAAATCTTTGTATTCACTTACGCCCAAATAGTCTAGGGAAATGTATTAATCCATCTCTTCTCTCCAGTTATGTGTTGAATAACAAGACAGATTGTGTTCTAAAGTCTTGGCTGGAAAGCAGTCTAGCGCAGAAAGCAACCTACTGCGGGATAATCTTCTGCCCAGTCAGTCATGTCTCTTTCGAGACATGATCACCCAAAGCGTGCATCACGTATGACACTTAACTGACTGAAATTCTTATTTTAAAACGTACTATGCACCCACTTCGATTTAAATTTCACAGAATGACATGTTTGTATAACTATATTAGTTAGCTTGGGGATACAGAAATCGAACAGGTAGAGAAATGTAAATACGTTGGAAGTGTTCTTACACAAGACGGCATGTGGGAAAGTGAATTGACAATGATGCATTCCAGAAGCTGAGTAGAGTATCAAGGGACAAAAATATTTCGCTGCAAACAAAGAGTACGAGAGTATGTTCTTTAATATGACAGTGAATTCTGAACCAACTCCTCACAGACGAAGGAGAAACTTGAAGCAAGTTAATGTGGTTCTACAGAAAAGTGCTAATGAAACCATGGACTGAATATGTGAGTAATGATGAGGTTGTAGAGAGTATGGAAAGGAAATGAAAATTAATACTTAACACCAGGAACAATCAATTGAATTACCTGGGATATATAATGTGGAAGTAAGTCTTAGGGAATCTAATACAAATGGGTCAGATAAAGCGTAAAAAGACATGGAAAAGAAACGCATAACATAGTTGATTGGCATGAGCCAGTAGAAGCAGTAGAAGTCAGAGTGGATTTTGAGTGAGGTAATTAGAGAAAGCGTGCTAAGAGCCACTAGAGATAGAGAGATTTGGAAGGCAATGGTGACATACTCCTTGAAGAAACACGGTACACTGACGTTACAGAAGACACAAATTAGGATGCCATTATCTAATCTGCATCCGACTTTTCCAGAGGTTTCAAAATCATATTCAAAATTTGGTGGCAAATGTAAGATATTATTGTAATTAAATGTTAAGCTTCCTGTATAATAACATTCGTAATTAATCAGTTCCTATATAAAGACAATTTAATATTTTAAAAATCAGTGTAACCTGTGACTCCGAAATTCAGGAATATGCAGAATTGTATTGATTATAACAGTTTAAAAAGGTCCTTATGCTCTAGCCGGAGAGAAATGTTTCTATCATTCAGGAAATGAAGGTTGATAATTAAATAAGTCTATAATATCGATAACATAGTGTGAATATAAAAACGAATGCAGTGTATATGTACCTAACTAGATGTTTTTTTAATAGTATTAATTATACAAATTTTTCTAACCCAAGAAGAATTTTACTCTTATACTGATAGGATACAAATATCACGAAATGTAGATATTTCCGTTACTTGAATCTTCTGTGTTTAAATAATTATTTTCGACATTTACTAAATGCTCAAATGATATTTTACGCCTATCCTTACGGAAAAATGAACAATTTTAAATGATCCATCTGTCAGTTTGACTCTCCCTGTGTTTGCAAAAGCCCAAGAATATTTCATAAATGATTTCACATGCATGCATTAATGTGATATTCATACCAACAAGTTAAATCCAGTAGTAAGTCAGAGATGGTCAGAGAATTACGTATTCCCGTTACCTCTGGCAAGCAATGACGAAATAAAAGCTATGATACTAGATTTCTTGAGACATTCCTTTTACATCGGTGAGAGTTATGTTCGACACGCCTTCGCAAATATATATATATATATATATATATATTCTTGATTAAAGAAGGCTTAATGTCCATATAAACATAGGGACAAAAGTCCATCATTGTAACTTAACACAGCATGCATCACATTTTTTTCAAAATGACACCCGCTATCCACTACACACAAATGCATCCGTCGAATCATTGACTGGCTGACTTTCAAATATTCCGAAATACTGTTGAATGTTTTCTCAGGGTCAGATGACACGTTGATGAAGCGTCTTTGCTGCATAAACTAATTGATTTTGGTAGCCATAAAGTAAAAAATAATAAAAGTCTGAGGTCGGGGAAAATGAAAGACATAGACCCCGTCTTTTCCTTAACTATTCTTCATTAAGAGTACATATCAGCCAGTGCATTACGTCCAATGTGAATTTCATGTGCTTGAGAGCCATAATGCATGAACTACATTCGTGAGAATAATAACTGAGAGACAAAAAACGGGTCATCAGTTTCTGAAAAAAAATCTTCGTCAAAAGCTCATCTGTAGTGAGTGATCAGACGACGAAAAAAACCTGCAAACATTGAAAATGATACAGACACAAAAGCTGCCTTTAAATTACTCTTCATTCAGCATATGAGGTTTAAGACCTTCTAGAAGTACTTGACATGTGCTGATGCGTGAAGAATGTTTTCATTGTGTCCAGGCTTATGAGTTTTGTCTAAACCACCCGATGATAAACAGTAACATTAATTGGATGTCACGACCGCTTTCAGACTGGAGACGCAATCCGATACAGCCGTGCAACCACTCATCCATAATTGTTCGCTCGGCCATATGGGAAAAATCATATGTGCCTGCTCACGATATGATAACCCTGACATTCTTAAACAAAGCAGTTCTTTTAATTTATATGTTAATCATGTTAGAGACTGGGCACAAATGTACAGAATGACTAATATATCTACATTTAAACATGCCTTCTCTCACAAAATTTTGTTAAACTTCACTATAAAGAAAAGTCCTTGTTTTGGCGTGATGAACACGCCCCAAAATATAGCAAAATTATTTTAACTATATAAGACGTTTTTTATATTCTTACCGGTAACTTTCCTGAAAATTTCTCAGATGAGATGAAACACACCGTTGTAATTAGAGATGTTTTGTGATGTGCAAAAAATATTAAGAGCGATATATATATATATATATATATATATATATATATATATAGTCATCTGCAGTAAGATACGTTTAGCTGTACCTCATCTCATCAGTACTTGTAGACACTCGAGCGCTGCTAGCCAGAAGAAGTTTATTAACAGTCTCTAAGGCCCTTTCGTACATTTCATCAGGAGAAAATATTGTTGGAAAATAGTTAAACGAAACGAACAGTAACAACGAAAACGAAGAGCAAAAAGAAGGGAAACACGATAAAATGAATCTACATACAAACGTATATATATATATATATATATATATATATATATATATATATATATATAACGAGTAGTGGGGAATTAATTTGTAAATAATTAGCAAGAGACAATTAAATTAAATATTCTCTAAGAAATTCAGAAATTTACAAAATGATTCTGCCGCCAGAGAGAAGATTTCTATAATGCTGTAGAGACTGATTCAAAATGCTTTAAATGATTATTGGAAACAAATCTATGTATAATAATTTTCATTCTCCTGGGATCTTCTAAGTGACGGGTTTATTTGAAGGTTCCTTGGAATGGGGATAAAGGGACAAAGTTTGAATATAGGGATCAACAAGTCAGTTTCTGGTGTTTTTTCCTTTTATTGCTCTGCGTAGTATTTTTCAGACTAGGTCTGGGTTTCCGTCATTTCGTGATGATGATTTGATCTACATCAAATTAATTTGTTATATCAGTTGCCAGTGTGCTGTTTGGAAACAAGAATTAATCAACATGTGCCTTCTAAAATAAAATTGGGAAAATAGGTAATATTCGTTGCCTTCCATCTACAAATATAGAATCGGCTATCCCTCAGAATGTAGTGGAGAATATAGCCTGAGCCAAGTGTCATAAGGAGTTGTAAAGTTTTATACATTGAGCTGGTTCCAATGATCATTTAAAGATTTTAGAATCAGTATCTATAGTATTATGGAAATCTTCTCTCTGCCGGCAGAAGAATTTTGTAGTTTATGAATTTTTGGGGGGATATTTTATTTAAACTGTCACTCCCTAGCTAATTATATAAACTTGAACTTCCCACGATATATATATATATATATATATATATATATATATATATATATATCTTACACTTACTTCAAAAATTTAAGATAAATGTTATAAGTTTTGACATATGGGTACTTGGAATTCTGAATACAGTAAATAAATTTCTTCCAGTTTTATCGAATATTTTTGATCACGGAGTTCGATAAGTACGTAATTTCATTCAAAACAAAAAAGAATGGAGATTAAAACGTAGAATACACATAGCATGTGGTTGCATTAAAAAGAGGTTTTCACAGAAAGTGATATACATAAATTTATACCATTATAATAATGTGGAATACATCAAAGAACACAGACACTGCTGTTCCTACCTTTTGAATTTGAGAAAATTATCCGATACAAAGAAAGTACTTTTTAATTCCAAACAAAACGAGAAAAAATGTAAAAAAAAAAACAATTTTTAAATATATATTTATTTAAAAACGGTGAGTGGCCTGTTTTATGTTAACATGCGGTTTGATATTAAACCTCTTACCCCATAATATAACATACATGAAATCCTAAACACACACACACACACACACACACATATATATATATATATATATATATAATATCTGTGAAATGAATTAACTCCGAAATAATTTGAAGTTCTTCGCTTAAAGATTTTTAAGCTCAGAAATTATATATATATATATATATATATATATATATATACATATATATATATATATATATATATATATTATATGGTGTTTGTAGAGATGTCTATGTTATACCCTTATTTATCTGTACACAGTTCTTAAGACTCAAGTGCATCAGTCTACGTTAGCTTGTAGT
The DNA here is from genome assembly GCA_037127315.1 of Ascarosepion bandense. Taxonomy (NCBI): domain Eukaryota; kingdom Metazoa; phylum Mollusca; class Cephalopoda; order Sepiida; family Sepiidae; genus Ascarosepion; species Ascarosepion bandense. The sequence continues at coordinate 14,835,386 of JBBBDQ010000190.1, forward strand.
ATTGTGTAATGAGAGTAGCTCCTGGAATGACCATATCTCTAGTAACACTATTGCCACACATGCAGGTGATCCCAATAATGGTTTTTAGTCAATTTCTGTGACCACGGGAGTTCACGTATCTCCCAAACTGAAGAACCATAGATTATAATGAACCATGCGTATTTGAGCGCCAGATCAACATAACACCCTTTAACAGCAAATATGATATCAAGGAAAGGATATTAATAGCTTTCCCTAAGTGATACAGTGAGCTTGCTCAGAGGTCAGGCCATAAATTACGAATACATCTGGAGGCCATGGTTGACACTATAAGCGATATCTAAACTTATTTATAAATGGATATAAACTTATCTAAACTTATTTATAAATCGAACTCTGTCTCTGTTTGTGTATGCGTTTGTGTGTCTGTGTGTGTGTGCGTTACCTATAGACTCCGAAACGGCTGAACCGATTTTCTTGAAAATTTACACAGTTGTACTATAAGAATCTGTGAGTGTTCGTAGCTACGCTTTGTGTCGAGGTACCGCCGATAAATATCGAAAATCGATAATCGAAAAAATTGAGTGGTCCGATTTTAATCAAATTTAATACACTCATAAACAAAGACATAAGAAAAGACATTCGGAAGTTTCTGGTTGCATTTCTTACAACAGTACAGAAAATCGATAATATATATATATATATAAGAGGCAAGTTGTTTGTGTGTGTATCTGTTTATCTGCCTGTATATCTGTATTTTTTTCAGCCCTTTTACTTTAATCTTTGCTTCGGGTTTGGCTTTTATTAGGTATAATTGTAGATCTTAGTCTCAGCCATGATACCATTTACTCAGAAGACTTATTTAGCCTTCAAAATACAGTTTACGACAAAAAATCTTATTTAATGTCGATACCAGCTAATCAAGATTTGAATTAAATGCATTCATTTTTCTTTGAGTCTACGGTTTCGCTTTAACTGGAAACAACTATTGCTTGCTTTTTAGTCTTTCGTGCCAACTTCAAAGAGTCTGAGCTCCTGGACTATGGATTAGTTTTAAAGCTTTCATTACACCCGAGCAACGCCGGGCTACATTGCTAGTTGTTGAAGAAAATAACTTTCCTATTTCAACTTATTTTTTCCGTAATTTTGTTAAATGGGTAAAAAAGTGATGTCAATGTTATTTTTATTTTCGTGTAATTGAGACAATTATCGCACTATATATATATATATATATATATATATATATATATATATATATATATATATATAAACATTGAGAAACTTTCCCGAATAATTTAATGAAATATGTAATGTGAATATGTTCTGGATGAATATTTTGTTTTACTATCATTATTTCTGTCAAAATGAGCATAAGTGTAACTTGATGAATAAGAAAGAAATATCGTTCACTTAGACATGTTTCAACTTGTAAACTATGTTAAGTTGAAAATTTAAATTTACAACTAAATTTAATTATTTTATATATCCACGTGATTTCTCATTATTTTAATTGTGATTTTAAACAAAATTTAACTTACACTTAGCACAGACACATTAATATCAGAAAATATAATTTCAACACACTGATTATATGGCAAGCCAATTGCCATATTTTAAAATATAGTACATTGCGCCTACACTTTGCGTTAATCAGATGTTCATCTTAATAATGATACAATACACATCCTGATTGAAATATATTCACCATTACCTCCATAAGATGGGTAGTTTATAAAAGTTGTTAAATCAGTGAATATCACATCCTAATTTAACTTGCGGGGAAAATATTGAAATCTCTTCTCCTGATTAACCATGACGATCAAACCGTTTCATTAGCTATTTGCTCTGTCAAGCGTCAATTCATGGTTGGTGCAACGGACATTAAAATCAACCAGCGAGCATCGATCTCTGTCAGCAGCTTCTTCCGTGTGATGAGTTAGAGAATCCTCAAGCTACGAGTGTCACCATCCTGAATGGAACAGCCAACCATCCAAGAAAACGCATAAATCAACCACCATTATTAATATTTGTTTTTTCCAATATCTGAGAATATTTTGCTTCTACTAAGTAAGCTTTGCTTCAACCAAGAATTTTTGTATTGCATCTCTGTGCTCGCAAATACATGTATCTAACCGAACTCATCATTTGATACTTTCAGTTCTTATATTCGATTGTCATTAATTTTCATTCTTGGAAACCTGCCATCTTAGCTTTCTTTTATTTGACAAACGTGGCATCTTGTTCACCTGTATTTGTTACGATTCCTTGATTAACTTTCTGAATATATCATTCAAACATGTGTACTTATTTGTATCAAATTCAATATATGCGTCAAACAGTTTCAGAAATATATATATATATATATATATATATATATATATATATATATATATATATATAGTCTTTGAGATTTTACTCCCCTGATCGACTCAGTCGATTAAAAATTAATTGGAAGATAAAAGTTTATTGATTTACTCACCCGCGGTCGATTAAATATTTCGCAAATACAGAAAAAAGAAATCTGATTTCTTTTACAACCCAAAAGTATGGCAAGGAAAACTCACATGAACGTACAATGACCTATAATGAACTTTTATCACCCCAGTCAGTGCAAACATTCGTTTAATTAAAGCTTTCAGAAAGCAGCGAAAATGTCTCTGTCGTCCAGATTAAAGACGCTTATATATTCTCTCAGCTTACGAAAAGTCAAAACAAACATGTAAAAGGAAGAAAATAATGCATACTCCTTTTTAACCCCGCACAGAAACACAAAATATACAAGTATTATTTCTTATAGAAAATCGTTGATAAAATCAGATTTGTAATTTTTTTATCACCTTTGAAATGAAGGTTATAGTTAAACAAAAGACGAAACTACGAATTTAGGCACCGCCACTCAATTGCCAAAAATAACACCATACCATGATGTTAAAAGAGCTCAAACCTAATAAAAACAAAGTTTTATCATCAAAATATTTATGCTATTATTAAGAGGAAAGACTAAATTTTAGTAAAAAGTTCATTGTTTTTTTTGTTTTTTTTTTTGGCAGTGATTTACGCTATGTGCAAATAAGACGACCATTAAAATTATGGAGTCAGTCGAATAAAATGATTTTTGGGGCTTGTAATTATTCACTCGCTCTCGACCACCGGTCATGTGATTTCTTTTTCAAATCTCAAATGCTACACACACACACACATATATATATATATATATATATATATATATATATATATATATATATATATATATATATATGACCAGTTCGTAAACGGCGAGAATAATCCAGCAGGTTCTACAAGCTCGCGGCTGGTATGGATACCCCCAACTTAGATGATGCCAATGTCTCTGCCTTAATATTTTTATTTATTTTTCACTTCAGTTAAAAGAAATATATTTTCCGGTAAAAAAAATTGTACCAAATTTAACGAATATTGTGTGGTCTGATGGAATGAGCTAATTTAGCTTAATTGAAATGAATTATAATTTGTAACAAATTTAAATGCCGTGTTGAGTTTCTTTCTCCCTCTCACTCTCTCTCTCTCTCTATATATATATATATATGTGTGTGTGTGTGTGTGTGTGTGTGTGTGTGTGTGTAATTGGAACTTCTACTTCTACAAGAATACGAGTACATGTATTTATTCATATAAACTTATTCTTCAATAAATTTTTCATTGGGAGTCTTATATTTTCTTTTTTGTACACACAATGTGAATAAATATATGCTTCAATATATGTGTGTGCATTTGTGTATGTATGATGTTACTATATTTGCGAAGCTATGATCCGTTTATGCCAATCCCAAACGCCAAACATGTTCACTAAATATGCTCCAAGCAATTTTTGATTTTTTCATGCATCCTTTGGTGTTGGTTGGGCCTAAACTGACTTCAAATCGCTTTACATTTCATTTCAATGAACAGAGCTAAAAATCTGTTTGAGCAAAGCAGAATCAGGTGAGCCATGTCTAAATACAAACTCGTTTAAATTATATATATATATATATATATGAGAGAGAGAGAGAGAGAGAGAGAGAGAGAGAAGAGAGAGAGAGAGAATACATATTTATCCCAAAAGAGTGTGAAAGAAATCAACCAAAACGATGAACTGAAGGAAAGTAGGAGAAAAAAATAAACGAAGTAGATCAAATGGAAGATCTCATTAAATGTAGAGCGTTTGGATTTGCAGGCATCGGTTGTCTTTGAAAATATTCGTCGGAGAAAGCAACAACGAAGTCGATATATAAATAAATAAATACAAACTTGAGGTACACGGAGGGATGAATAAAGTCAAAAGTTTCATCTTAAATATTTAATATAGAACGAATGCAAGACAGGGAAATTCTCAAGGTAATATCTATTTAATACTGACAGAACAGATATTGACAAGAAAATTTATGAATAAACAAAACAATTTTAAATGAATTAATGAACATTGAAGATATAAGACAATTAAATTTTACAATACTTCGCCTCGACAGTGAAAAAAATGATGACTTCAGACGATTAATGAATTTCTCTGCTAAAGATTCTTTTTCACTAGCAAAGGATTGCAGACTGGTTGGGTTCAAATTTTCAATGGCATACTGAAAAGAAAAAAATTAACTGTTCATTTTGATGCTCAAGCTTTTCGTAATTACTAGAACCATGGAGAGGCTCTCAAACAAGCTGACAGGGAAATGAAGAACCGTAGGTTAACTAATTTTAGAGATTGTACATAAAAAAGTATTCTTCAGTATCTTTTCAGAGAATTGTACAAAAATACAGAGGCAGAATTTTTCGTTCCCGTTTGTCAACATCTTTCCCAGTATCTCAAAATTTTGATGCAAAGTAAGTTGAAACAATATATGCCTCAACGCCTCAAAGATTCCACCGAGCAACTGATCTTAAGACAGAACACTGACTTGTAGAAGACTGTACGCAGTGTCATATATACATATATTTTAAGCACCAAGAATGGTCCATTTCTGTACTTGATTAAAGTGGAATTGTCGTAAACAGTGGAAATTGTGTATTTGTTAGTTGTGATGTCACGATATTACCAACAGTATATTAGAATAATCAAGATCAAGATATGCTACACAAAAGCCTGATCCAGTAGTTTTCACAAAAAGATGATTTGTCAAAACAGTGATATCTGACATTCTGCAAGGAAAGCAATTTTGTAACTTATTACATTTTACCTGCCATTAATTTGCGAAAAATTCTGCAAATTTCAATTCAGAGATATTATTTGAAAATTGATATCCAAAGTGATGTACACTGTCAATACACAATGCATTCGATCATGGATATCTTTAAAGAAACTTCTATAGCTGTATAATTGACATTCATCAAAATCACAATCAGTAAATTGATAACATTCGGTAACAAAGACGATATTAATGTTTAAAAATAAAAGTTGCCGCTATGAAGTTATAGTATTTTACAACTAAATTGTCAAAAAGAAACATTTATGGTATGCTAATGAATGGACGTGATTTCTCATGAGAGTAAATAGGATAAAGATAATATGATATAAAATAATTATAATTATACAGAAAATACTCTAAAATATTAAGAAAAAATTAAAATATATGCGTTATTAAAACTGTCGTATCCTGGACAAGTGTAAAATTGAATAAAGTGTAAATCTAGTAAGGCTGGGTAGGACTAATTCTTTTACTCCAAACAACACGACACTTGCGCGGAGCCTCGTTTGGGTCACTCTCTGCTCGGAAGCAGAGAGTTTAACGAGGAAGAGTTTGATAAATACTGACCGCGTCTCTATCCGTAAGCCCGACACAGTGAAAATTATCTTGCTCATTCACTCATGATAGACTTAGTTCACCATAGTGTTCAGATATGGTGCAGGAATATTGTTTTCAAAATCTGACTTGAAATTATTAAGAATTTGGTGTTATAGATGCAGTTTCGATATTTTTTGTTACTTGTATAAAGTGACCCTATATTATCTATCATGGCACAGCACACATCAAACTGAAAGTAAAAGAAAATAAAACCAACATATATATTGGTCAAAATTCTATATTACTCATTTAACAGGATAGTTTAAATAATCTAAAAGTAAAGAAAACTCTAATAATATTTTGATGGTCTAAATTGTAATTGATATATGTACATATTTAATTATCATTCAATATTTTCTGAACTGATTCCGTTAATTTTTAATTAACTTTAATCATATTTCACACTAAAGAAATAAAGCTATTAAGATTCATGGGATTACGGAATGTCAGAAAAAAAGGTAAATGAAAACATTAACCAGGAGGACAATAAATCAAGTAATTATAAATGAATTGCAATTACATTTATATTTTTGAGGATCACATTGAACTAGAAAGAAGCCTGGAGAGTGTTTGACATACAGAAATGGGATAGTAAAAAAAAATAAGCAGAAAACTTACGGATGCCACTAGCCATTTAACTGTAAAATGAACTGTTGCCATAAAATCTAATAGTAAGCTTTATAAATAACTTTATGTAATACAGAGCAAAGTTACATCAGAATATTTGATGTGGAAGTATTTATCAAATAAAATCACAGGGAACATTTCTGCGGTGGGAAAATAAAGTCGAATTGCTAAATCATTGCAGAAACTTCTTTTCATATTTTGTCATGAATCTTCGTATATAGAAGCACCAGACCAGTATTTAATGCATGGTAGAATGATAGTCTTACAAATGTCTAAAACAGATCAAAGCAATAATAATTGCCTAGATCGTCACAAGAAAATAACTTTAGAGAAAGCAATCATTTTACCATAAGAAAGGAAGCCGCGACATGTTGGTAGCTATTCTCTTGCACTTACTTCTTTGCCACGACGCTTACGGACTAAACGATTAACAAAATATTTAAAATTATCGAAATGTACCAAATGAGACTGTTTTCGTTAATACCATTTTACGCTACATGTAACTTACGAGAGAAAATAGTTTCATATTATTGCATCGCAAAATTTTTTGACTATAATCGGTGTTAGTGCCTGTCAATTCAAATTTATTACTAGCACTGCTGATTGGTGTTCGGCTGTAAATAAATACTTCAAATTCAAGCTAGCTAAATTCTTACATTGGATAATTGTCCTCAGGCTCATATTTGCTCACTATAATGACACCAAGTTTTTTATTGCAATATAAACTAATGTGTAATCTATTCCGCGAATCAACATCGACATTCACAGGACAATACCATCGTAGATTATACGTTCGTTTATTTGGCCATAGTTACTGTCACTTGAATTCTTGGTTCAGGCAGTGTGTACATGGAGACAGTGCAGAACAGGCTAAGCAGTGACAGAGCAGTACTAAGTAAAAACTTGACGAGTTATATCTATTACCACATAGTGTATCCGGGTTGACATATACTTGATGAATGCCAAAGGGAACAACGGTCATGATATTGTGATTACATAAAAAAATGCACATGAAAATAATGATTACTCCTCATACCTTCTCAGATAAATTAAATATCATATGTTAAACAAAAGAGCAATATCATATATAAGTATTTCAAAATGATAAAATTAGTATTCATACAAAAATACATGTTGAATATATATTGAACAATATTAGATATATATTTATTTAAAATCATATCACCCCGAACAAGGCGGTAACGACACTGATGCGCAGGGGGCTACGTATGAGGGAAATGATTGGAAAAGAGAAAGCCGGAAACCACATCCTAAACAGGGAACAAAGGATGAGCATGTTCACCTGTTCAATAGACGTGGGTGGAGTGTGAACCGGGCGATAGTTTAGTCTACTCCAATTGAAAAAAAAAAAGATAAAAAGAAAAGAGTGAAAAGATTGGAAAAGAGAAAGCCAGAAACCACATCCTAAATAGGGAACAAGAGATGAGCCTCTTCACTTGTTCAATAGACGTAGGTGTAGTATGAACCAGGCGATAGTTTATATTAACAAATATTGAATACAACTAAAAAAGTAAAGATATTTACATGCCGTTATTAGTAATAAGAGAAAAATTATCAGGCGCTATCTCTCTAACTTTGTGAGCATGCAAAATTATTGAAAATAACTATTGTACAATGTGTGAGTGTTGTGTGTATGTAGACGTTTAAATAAAAAGCTTATCGCGCGCGCGCACATTTCATATTTACACCTTGTGGCATGCACATATACTGCATATTCAAATACATGCATTTATAAAAAAATTTTCAGCCAACAACTAAAAAGCGCGAGCATCCATTGCCCAAAGCATTACAGAAAGAAATGAAGCCAATAGAATGTATGTCGAAAAATTCATCAGAAGGTTAATCTATGATTCTTTGATTTTGAAGTCCTCTAAATCAAGGAAGCAGAAGACCTGCTTTTCTGTTTAATGTCGAAAAGTAGTTAAACAAATTTTAGTTGGATTCTTCGAATGAAAAATCTGACTGAAGTGCAATAAACAAAGAATAAAAGATAGAGGGACATGAATGTCAATTTACTAAGGAAAGAGAAATAAACACGAAAAGCGGGAAATATCATGATACACTACTGAGAGTATTATATTTTAAGTTGATAGGCGCATTGTTAGGGAAAAATGAGAAATCTAGCAATGAAAATAATGATGAAATAAGGCGTGAAAAGTTTACGACAGAGAACAAATATATAAATGAATTAAGAAAATTATATCCGAGAAAATATCACGAAACAAAAAGCAAGGCAAAATAAACTTAAAAATACACCCATACAAAAGGCACACCCACCACTCCGAAATAAAACTAAAGCCCGTCGCTGCATGAATAAATGCTGATATTTAAATTTATCAGACTTGTTCACTTCTTTCTCATAATCACGAAATTTTAGTAGTTGTACGCTCCTGCCTTCTTCGGGTGATATTTGTCGCAATTTCGAACCAAATCTAATCCACTGTGGTAAATTGTTCTAATTCCACGTGCCATGTCTTAGTATATCTCAGTTTCAGTTAATATCCCTTGATAATTCAACTCCCCAAATTTGTTCTTACATTTCCTGATACCAGATATTTAAATCAAGAGTGATCCAAGTCACATTTGAATCATTCAAGCAAAGCTTTTTGCACCTGTGTTTTTGCACCTGTGTTTTTTGCACCTGTGTTCAAAATTAAAAGAAATATTACAGGAAAAAGACTTCATAAAAAACGTAACAAAATACTTGATAAATCATTGCAACGAAGAAATTTGTTAAAATATTGTGTTGATTCATTTCCCTTACGGACAGGTCACAGAAACAAGGCCACAAGCGTATTATCGTCGTGGACAGGCCACACACACACAAACACGCACGCGCATTATCGCCCCCGACAGGTCACACACACAAACACGTGCGCGCATTATCGTCGCCGACAAGCTAAAACACACACATTCACACACACACACACACACACACACACACACACACACACACACACACACACACACACACATTATCGTCGCCGAGAGGCTACAGGCACTCACACACACGTGTGCGCATTATCGGCGACGACAGGCCACACACACACGCACGCGAATTATCGTCGCTGACAGGCCACACACACACACGCACTCGCGCGCGCATTATCGTCGCCGACAATGCACACACACACACACACACACACACACACACACACACACACACACACACACATTATCGTCGCCGTGAGGCTAAAGACACACACGCGCGCGCGCATTATCGTCGACGACAGGCCACACACAAAAACGCACGCACATTATCGTCGCAGTCAAGCCACACCCAAACACACACACACACACACACTCACGCACGAATTATCGTCACTGACATGCTACACGCACGCGCGTATCATTGTCGCCGACACACATACACACACACACACACACAATAACGTCGCTGACAGGCGCCCCCCCCCCCCCCACACACACACACACATTATCGTCGTCGACAATCGCCACGCACACATACTCACACACACGTTATCGTCTCCGACAATCACCACACACACACACACACACACACACACACACACACACACACAGATTAGCGTCGCCGACAAGCGCCACACACATACATACACACTCACACACTCACAAACACACACACACACACACACACACATTAGTGTCGCGGTCAGTTAAGTGTATATATGTATATGTGTGTGTGTAATTTTACGTATATATATGAGTGTGTGTGTAAGTATATGTATAATAGTTGTAAATTTGCTGATCATTATTTTTGTGTAAATATATATATATATATATATACTTATATAAATACTTAAAATATGATATATATATATATATATATATATATATACTTACACAAATATGGATGTATATATAATCATATATATATATATATATATATATATATATATATATATATATACATATCTATATATATCGGAGGCAATCAGAGTCTAACCGTAATGATGAGCTGTGATACAGCGAAACAGATCTGTCTGCGGATGACCATACATATATATACATATATAATTGGGTTTGAGTGTATGTTTCCATCTGTAAATATTTAATTTAACGAATTAAGTTCCTGTTTTGAAAAGATATTCTTCACATTTTTCTTTCTCTATTTCTCTCACTCTCTTCAATTTTAGTTTAGAAAAAGTAAAGGAATTCGCCCCTTCTCTCGTGTTTAATTGTCCTCCATCTTGCTTCTCTCTTTCCCCACACGATTGCGTCGCTGACTGGCCACACACGCACGCGCGACTGCGTCGCGGACTACCCACAAACGCTCTATAGCATCGGTCAGGCCACACTCTCACACAATAGCGTCGTGGTCAGGTTACACTAGCACACACACACACACACACACACACATTAGCATCGCGGACAGGTCATGTTAACGTCCCAGTGACGTAGGGGTCTCTTTCTCTTTTCACACACACAGATTTCACAAACACATTGGGTCTTCCACTGGTCACACACACACACACACACACACAAACGTTGCACACATTTCACACACACATTAGCGGCACGCATTGTTCAGACACATACACACAAAAGTCCCACACATGACACAATCACTGAAATGTCGCTCACAGATGATTGAATACCTAACATTCTGTACAGATGCAGTACCTAATCTAACTCATTTTAAAATATATTCTTTCCTTTGTGAAAGCAGTGTTAATTTCCATGATAAAACCAATACAATAAGAATTTTTATAAGAAAAAACAAATGTGGATTTGTCTTTGAGCTAAGCAGGTAATCGTAATAAGCAAGACAGCAGTGTAACGATCAATACAAAAGAAATGAGGATATTTTGGTATTGAGAATATCAATGGGGGAAACAAATGAATAGATCGGATAGAAATGTTGAGAGGCAGAAGCAAGTGCAAACTGCAGAGAAGTGAAGCAAAAAAGGCAAAAAGGAAATAATGTCACCAAATGCGGACAAATGATATCTGAGCAAAATTTTCGGAGAACAAAAGACAAACAAACGATTACGATGGAAAATCATTAACTGAACAGGAAAATTCTTCAGAAGAAAATCACATTTTCCAGAAGAGAATGTCATGTTAACACAAAAATACTAAAAACCAGCGCAAAATATAGAATCCATACATTCTGTTGTTTCTGAAACTTTTACATTACATTTGTTGTTACGTTTGTCAAGTATTAAATTACTTTTCTGTTCTTTCTGCGTTTAAATATTGACAATTCATATGTGCTTGAATATATACGTTTACCAGTGAAATATGCATAAATAAGCGCTAAACTTATACATACACACACACACACATATATATATATATATATATATATATATATATATATATATGTGTGTGTGTGTGTGTGTGTGTGTGTGTGTGTGTGACCATATCTATGAAAATGCATATATACCTAGAAAGCCAGAAAAGAGTTGTTAGAAATATGCTCAGCCCGACAAGGGATCGATCGGTAAATTATTGCGCATGATTTCACATTAGATAAGAACATCTAATAACGTAGAAAAGTGTGTGCCAATTTCTAATACACTTAACAAATTATATATATATATATATATATATATATATATATATATATATATATATATATTTAATCTGTTTTAAAATCTGTTCTCAATTTTCTTTTCTGGATGTAAATTATATAGGAATTTTAAGAAATATTTTGTATGAACCGAGCCTATACTTTAACCATTATACAGATGATTTTATTTTTTCATTAAATGAATGTTTTGTACATGTATCTAGAATCGTATAAATAATTTCTTTTCAAATCATAGTCAGTACATCTTGGGTGTTTTCTAAGTTGATATTGAGTGATGATTTTTCTGTTTTTAATTTTTAATTTTATTTAATAATGCTTCCAATATTTTTAAAACACTTTTTACCGTTGGATGCGGCTATTTGCTTTATCAACGAGTCTTTTTAGTATATAGTTTGGTAAGTTTCCATGTAAATATAAATGATACATTATTCAATATTTCACATGCAAGTTCCAGTTTAGAGAACCGATATTTACAAATGCTCCTGTCTCATAATGAACTGGATTTCTAAACGATCCATGTTCATAAATAATTTAATTTGACATATTACAACATGCGTATCAAGAAGACTCACGGTACGTCTTTACGACTATGGCTCAATTAGATATTATTTAACGAAAAATTATAAGTGATTTAATTCCAATCCCGGATTTATATTTTATTAAGAATGAATTTAATAACCGTCCTAGATCGAGATTCTAGGCGGTTTATTTAATATCACTCTTTTAAAAAAATGAAAATCAGAGATCACAAATTAAATTAGGGCATCCACTACAAATAGTTAAAGAAAAAATTATATATATATATATATATATATATATATATGTGTGTGTGTGTGTGTGTGTGTTCGATTTTACAAGCAAGACATTAAAGCCACTAAAATGCAAGTGGTTACAGTATGTAGAAATTGAAAAATCAATATTTAGCAAAAATAAAAGTAGTAATCAGGGAGAACAGTAAATAGCAACTGCCATTGCATTTAAATTTTGGTATCAATATGAGTATCTTATTAAAACATTAAAACAATATTCATAAAGTTATTTATAAAATAGAGGCGGAAGAGAACCCATCTTACGGTGGTGGGTGATTAACTAAAGGCGGGCTGTTAAACCAGAAGCAATGAAATTGCTGATTCTTCATTAGATTGTATCAAGGAGATTATGATAAATAGCAGGGGCACCAGACCATATGTGACAGCAATATTCTAAGCGTGGATGAATGGTACATTTTACATATGTTAGAAATTCCGGAGAGAAATGGTTTCACTCGCCCGACACAGTGAACCTACTTTTTTATGAGCTGATGTAGCAATGGATTCAATATCGTCTAGACTTCATGTCAGCTGAGAGCATTAGCAGGAGAAATCGAAACAAGTAACTTTCCAGAAAGTTACCTTCATCCGTGCCGATGGAAGGTGGAGAATTATTTTCAGATGATTAATATATACTTTTATTTTCAGAAGCGTTAAATGTGACTATCCAACTTTTGACCCCAGCTAACGCTGTTGACGTTGTTTGGGAGATCAGTTGTCATTTTGACCTTGTCGGACTCGTGGTTCATTCCTGATATTCAGCTGCATACTGACATTTAAATTAATAGATAACAGAATTTCTTTGGCGCAAACCATCCTTAACAAATGATGAGAAAACCGGAATAGCATCAAAGAGGATATGCAAATTAACAGTAGAAAAGCTAGAAATAACACACACTTGGTACTTTTTTGGCTACTTTTCATTAATATTAGAAGAAAAAAAATGAACAAAGTCCAAAATTAAAAGAGCCTGAAAATTTGTAACATTAAGTACATCTTAACCTAAAGTTCTCCGGGTAAACATTGTTCAGATAAATAATCTACTTGTTGATTTATTCTACATCCAAGACACAAGGTGCGCTTGTCAAACAAAAATGGACCAAGGTAGAAACTAAATTAACTGAAATTAAATAGGCATAAGTGTTCCACTTAGTGAACAAAAAAGTAGGCCTAGATATCCGCTCGAAATAAAGGACTACTCATAGTCTTCAACGCAGACTCATGTTCTTTTTCTGTTTCACCGTAAAATAATGTAGCTTTCTGTCTTCTCTAACTAACGTCATATTTAAGTTGATGCAACCATGTATGCACCTGATGGAGAAGTTCACGCTGAAATCTTAAAATTATATATGCCTTTAGTTTTTTTTTTTTTGCGATTTTGCTATTAAGTCTAATCGATGTAATTAACTGTCTTATCAGATCTGTTATAAAATATTAGACATAATGTTAAGAGTTTTTCATAAATTAGCAGATTTCCCTGATATGTCCAAGATTAATAAAATTTATGTGTATCATTTAGACTATTTACAATCGGCAATAGTATGAAAACAAATATTTGATGTCTCAGGAACATACACACACCTTATATATGGCATAAACAAAAAACAAGACTTAGCCGAAGAGTTTCCTTTCTCAAAGGGACTGTATTCTCAAAGGAAGAAACTTGTGTTTACACGTTTGTGTGTGTAAAAAAAAATCTTTTTACAATTTTTTTTTTACCAGATGTTATAAATATATATGTATACTTGAATGCACAAGTTTACGCTCGCTTAAACACAAAAAATAATATTTCATTTTTTCTTTTTGACAGATATGACATTTATATTCCATTATCTTCTAAAATTTTCTGCTTCTCTGACAACAATTTTGCATTCTTTTTCCAAGGTGAACCTGTGAAAGTTTTCAACAATTCTTTTCCTTTAGAGATTCAGCCCTTATTCCAATATTAAATGTATTTCTTTAAAGTTTTACATAAATGAGCATTTTATATTTGTGATAATTTTGCAAGTTTCTTCTAAAAAAGTACATACCGAATCCACTACAAAATGTTTTTCTCCAAGATTAATAAAGATGACTGCGGATCTGAGTGGCCAAAGTGTAATGTCAACGAGTTATCGTCATATTTCTTGGCATTTATAATTTACTCTCTGGACACCTGAAGATTAACTTGAATCCAAGGTAAATATACGTTGAGGCTTCATTGTTTTCTATACTTCCCATTGTCTGACGGAAAATATGTCATGACAATTAATCTGAAACAGACGTGGTAAGTTGTTCTATTTACAAACTAAATCGTGCTTGACCTCAGAACATCTAAATATTTTGTTAGTGACGCTGTTTTTACCTTTATATGATTGAGCTAAATTAATTAACGGATATTAGTATTTCATACAAAATTTGAATAGATTAAAATAATCGGTTTTAATAGTTTATTTTTTATATTTATTTATTTTAAAAATAATTTTAAATGTATTTTAATTTGTAAGACAAAAAAAAAACAGATTATCTAATAAATCACCCACAAAGGCATATTCGCCATTGTTATAACATTATTTTTAATCAAATATGAATTTCCTAATATTCTGAAACAAAAAAATCGTCCACCACACACACACACACACACACACACACACACACACACACACACACACACACACACACACACACACACGTCATTCATAGTAAAAATTAAAAATAATATTTTGTGAGATAGCGTATATTCATCTTAAGAAAATAATTTTATTAATTTATTAATTTACCAAAATCGTTAATATTGCACTATTGTTTTATAAATAGTTTAAAAATTTTCGAATATTTAATATTCGTTTTGTTTGCTTATATCTGAGTGGAGGTATTGAAATAATTTACACTATTTACATTATTCGGACTGTTGTCCTTATCTTCATTGACATACTCGCGAGGTTTTGGTCGTTGTAAGCTTTGACCTTTTTCAGATGATATACCAATATACTGAAGGACACATGACCCAATGCTTATAAGCACTTGTCGAAAGTTGTTGTCAGTTCTCTACTTCTCTACATAAGAGGTGAAAAAAATTTCAAGATTTGCGTTAAAAGGAGATAACTGACGCTGAAACAACTGAAACCTAATGATTCTAGGAACTAGAACAATCTACTCCGGTGTGGTAAACGGTTTCGTTTGAAAATTTTTAACTGATGAAGTCTACAGCGTACATGGACCGACACATCTTGAATATGGCAAGAAATATTGAGAACAACAGTCTGATCAATGTAAATTATTAAATAATTGCAACACTACATCCCAGAAATAAGGACACATATTAAAGTATCGTTACAGACCCGATATACTACAAACATGAAGAGCATTATAAAGGACCCGCCAAAACCTGGCACGAATGTGAAACTATCTAACATTCCGACACAGATGCAGAGAAGTAAAAACATTTTCTGATCATAGTTTTAGTTTTTTTTTTAATTCATACACTGATTAAATGTTTCAGTGCATTAAAACGTTGGTTACATCCTGTGACTTAAACCAGAGCATTGTTAGTTCAATACCTGCTTACAGCAGATGTGAACAAAAGTAAAAATATGAGTGAAAGCGAGATTAGTGATACTGAGACATCTACAGTGTACCCGGTGAAGGATATTTTGATGACAACATTAGGACATTAGTCCGATTACTGTAAACTCACATCTGTTTTGTTTTCAATATAAATTGAGTTTGTGTATATATATACGCAATTGCTCTCTGACCGTATAGTATAGAGATGCTATTATTTTAAAAATAATTTGATGGTTTAAAGACGTTTAAATATGATTGCTCAAGATTGATATTGTTTCTATACTAAACTTGGCATAGTAAGAATATACGATGTTTCTATAGAAAAAAATATTGTTATCAGTCTTTCCATAATGTCAGATTCAACGGAAATAAATACTTACGTTCAAACATATCGCCAGACCTAATTATATCTTATATACACAAAAAGTTTCCAATATTTTTGGTTCATTGTCTACTCATTCTATTGGTTCTAATTTTTTAATATATATAAAAAAAATTACGAATTCTAATACTCACAATCCAGAGGCTCTCAATTTTGCTAAATTAATTTTTCTACCGCATACCCGACATTGTATCAATGGCGTTTTCAGCTAGTTGTTTTCGTCTACGTGGAAAATGTAGTCATAACTTGGGTCTGACGACATTTAGCTTCTCTCAGAAGAAATGAGATTAAGTATGTAATCAAACCTATTCATTGACAGTTAATTTTTGTTCATCCCAATAACTGTAACAAATCAACAAACATGCAATAGGTAGGGCTAGTGTGTATAATATATATATATATATATATATATATATATATATATGGAGCTAGAATAATGAAAGGAAATAAATTAGAAGAAACGATTGATACTGCATTTTACATTTGGAAAATAAAACCCTATTGGAAATCAATAATCAGACAGAGAATACCACAAGAGCTTAATAAAAAAATCTATGCGTAAAACTTAGGGTCACATCTAACCATTTCAACTAAAACAATGAAAATGCCGCCGAGCTAATACTGCTATTCAATTCATAGTGTCATTGTACCTCAGAGAAGAGTTCAGAATTATGCCTAGGAAAGAATGTAGAGAAAAGTTATGCGGAACACAAATGTGCGTTGTGGTGTAGGATGTTCGTTGTGGTGCAATGGATATCGGCTCGGAACGACAAACCAAGGAGACGAGTTTGAATTCCAGTTGAAATCCTTGCATTCACTTACGTACAAATACCCTTGGGAAAGCTATCATTCCGTTTCTTCCCTTCAGTTATAGGTTAAATAATAGGGCATATTGTGTTTTATAGCCTTGGCCTGCAACCAGCCTACCGCAGAATTCAATGGCATCTTACTGCGGTAAAACCATCTTCCCAATCAGTAATATCACTTTTGAGACATGATCGCCCAAAGCATGTATCTCGTATGACACTCAACTAATAGGAAACTACATTAAGAAGTGAAGGTGACCATACGAAATGCAAGGTCAGGTCCAATGACAGATTCTGGATTTTATCAACTATGTCTAACTATATACCTGGAGCGCTAGATCATGTGAGGCAGAAATAATCTACATATTGATAAACTCTAGACTTATAAATATGTAAGGTAAATGAAAGCAAAGAAAATTATCTAGCGCGACACAGGGAACCAATCATCACTTGAAGTCAGCGAAAAACTTTCGCCCTAGACGACGTAACGGAGATCAAATTTAACTTGGTACAGCAATGCGAATTTCCTTTTAGGTAAAATTTTCATTCCAGGCGTGGGTGAACAATGCTTTCTCGAACTTGACTAGTAGCTCTTAACAAATTATTTCGTAAATATAATTTCTAATTTCAACCATCCATTTACACAAGTTTCTTGTTAAGTATGTTATTAAATGTTCCGTTTAACATGAGTAACTAATTCTCCAGTTTAAATGATATTTTGTATCTATTTTCCCTTGAAACTTCCTCATTGTCTGCATTTCCTATCCATTGAATTTCTGGCAGCATTCTGCAGAACTACATCTGTTAATTCATGTCACTTCTTCATCCAAATAAACATATAGACAAATAATTATTCATGCAATTTACAGTATGTAGGCTTTGTTTTTTTGTTTGTTTTTTTTTGACAATGTTAATAGCACAGACATCTAACAAAGTGGAATAATAAAAGTATGTTCTTGGTTCCATGAGATGAGCTTAATAAATGTCGTTTATTACTTGTCTCTAAATATACAAAAGAATTCTTACGAATCGCGACCATTACCAGATGAGTTGCCGCAAATTCACCCATCCATTTAACGTTAATGGACGAGATATTTCTTTTCTTTTTACGCTTATAGAAAACACCTGACGTCAATTAAATATATAAAGAAAGAAAATGTTTAGTGTCAAGAGAAAGCTAAATGTGTTAAATGATATGTTTCAGCTGCTGATGTAATCAGATTTCAAAGCTGAAAGAGAAGTACAATTTATTAAATTAAAGTAGAGAATAACTTCCTGTCAGCTTTTTCTTTGTTTCCTTCAAACGAAAGGAAAAAAGCCTTTTGTGAGATTTTTTTATTGTTTTCTAATACACCGAATGAGCAAAGACAGCTTACATTTTAGAAGTATATATTACACAGAATCATTAATTAACATGCTAATATCATCTGCTCTTGAGCAATGATTCATTCAGATTTTACAAAATGCATATATATATATATATATATATATATATATAACATTTACGCATCGGTTCATTCTGCTATGAATGAGAACACTCTCAGCTATCGGGGGTGTATAATGATAATATACTCACTAAAACGTCTGCTTCTTTCTACCGAGAGCCCGTAGCTCAGAGGTAGAATCTCCGATTGACGCCAGTTCGGTCGAGTTTCAATCCTACTTAAAAAAAAACAATCGGTTGTCTAACCGTACTGATGAGCTGCGAAACAGATCTGTCTGCAGATGACTATATATATATATATATATATATATATACACTGTTAAACATAAGAGAATGAATATCTATTGTATAATCATGAGCCGTTCTAAGCATTGTATTTTGGTTTTAATTTTAGATGAAAATAATGACAAAGATTCTCCAACATTTGGATATTTTTTATTGATATGTTTCTTAGCTTTCGGCTCACATGAGCCATCTTCAGAGAGGTTACATTGACGTTATCAGAAAAGCACCCATCATCAAAGATGATTTTATCTTGTTTTGTCAACACAAGATACAATCTTGTCAACACAAGATAAAATCATCCACCATCAAAGATCAGGACTACCAGATGAGTCATTGTCATTTCAATGTCGAAACAAGATACATTTTGTAGTAGATATACGTGTTCTACACTATAATTTATTATAAATATTCACACCTCTATCTTGTATATCGAGCAATGATTTAAATTAAAGATTTGAACCTTGTTAATATTTTCGTTCCTTATCCACTTTGATATGTATATATATATATATATATATATATAAAATCGTGCTTTGGTCGTGACTTGAGGTAAAATGTTTAATCTAGCCACACTGAAGGTCTGTGATACAGCGAAACAGTCCTGTTTGTGGATGGTTTATTACACACACTCATTGTATATATATATATATATATATTAAACAAGACGAGAGACTACCCCTCGGCAGAGACCAGTCTGAATTCCTCCTGCCCGGAGGCAGCGAGTAAGACGCGGTACTATTTAGTTAGTTTAATCACTCGGTATTTACCACCTTCATATCAAATTGAATGCAACACAAGGTCAATTATGTTGCTTATTCCGTAGATTTCAGGGTAAATATCAATTTAGCTAACGGATTGTTTGTTACAAGGTGCACAATACCAAGTTGGAAATAGAGAATTAATAGTTTTAGTGAAAGAATTTGTAACATTGATTGAGTTAATTCCGATTAGGAAAATTTCGTAAGGACACCGTTAAAATATCATCATTCATCAGTGCTTGTATATTTTTTCTGCAGAAAAAAAAACTGCTGTATATATATATATATATATATATATATATATATATTGAGAGAGAGAGAGAGAGAGAGAGAGAGAGAGAGAAAGTCGTAGATATGTAGACGGAAAGAAACGTAACTATATTGGGAAAGAGCAAGAGAACCGTAGACAGAGAATGACGTATCTATTCTATATACACAGACACGTCTCTCAATCTCTCTACCCACACGGAGATGTCTCTCAATACCCATCCTACATATACACAGATACGTCTCTTTCTCCACTCTCACTCTCTCTCTCGCTCTTATATATATAGAGAAAGAGGGAGAGAGAGAGCGAAAGATAAATATGAGCTGAAGAGAGAGACGTATCTATACAGACAGTGATGGGAGAGAGTGAGAGATCAATTCATGTCTACGTGTTTATATTATATCAAACAGTGCGTGTATGATAATTGACATTTTCCTGCATAGCATACCGGTAAAATGAACTTTTAGAACAAAGTAATATTCAACTTATTTTTGAGAAATATGTGTTTGCGTATGGCCTCATTCCAAACATCATTTTTGTGCGTCTATGTATTAGAAAAAATGAAATATATTGAAATTGGAAAATAAATTTACCGCGACATAAAGACATGAAATCAATGAAATTGTATTTACTCTCTAATAATGGCTTAATTGCTGTTTGTTTTTTTACGCTAAAGCGATATTTTACCAAAGTCTCTGTAAACCTATCAAAAAAAAATTTTTTTAAAAAAAAATGAAAAAATAAATTAATTTTCTTGTGTAAAAAAAACAAAAAGAAACATTGCAAATTATAGCCGAGATACATGTGTTGCATTCCCTCCTGATATGCTAATTATAATGTAGCTTTCCCTGTTAATTTTTTAAAAAAATGTATGTTCCGAAACCCATTAGCACTCTCCACAAATTATAGGGTTTCTCTGGATGGAAATTCCTGCTATATAAATTATTGCTCATATGTATTCATAACTAAGTATAAATTATGAAAAAAATGAAAAATACAAAAATTATTTGCATCCACATTAAGCGCTATCATTTACTAAGTGGAATATTTCACAAATTTAACAAAAAATTTTGAAGGACTTTTATAATATTTATCTGACTTTTCGAAATGGTATTTAGCTGAAGTTTGAAAATCGTTCGAAATACGCATATATCATTGTTATCAAGAATTCCTTAATTTTCTCGGTTCTTGTTTGGTGACACCTAAAGCA
This sequence comes from Ascarosepion bandense, assembly GCA_037127315.1. Taxonomy (NCBI): domain Eukaryota; kingdom Metazoa; phylum Mollusca; class Cephalopoda; order Sepiida; family Sepiidae; genus Ascarosepion; species Ascarosepion bandense. Next base: position 14,856,831 of record JBBBDQ010000190.1, read on the forward strand.
TTATAGATTTACTTTGACCATCCTTTTTTAATTAGATAGTAAAAAGCATTGATTGGTCAGGTTCTCGAATTTCCGCACCAAATTCAATAAAGAGACAAAACAATTTTATTAGTACATGGGGGAATGCCTCACTAAAAATTATTTTAAAAGGTGGATAATTTCGATTTTCACCTGTGGTAATTTTACATTGAGAAGATTACTATAGTATAGGTATTATGCGACATGGTTATTTGCGATGAAAAGTAGAATTTTATTTGGTTGCACAGGAAAATGGCAGTTGATGAAAAGATGAACATGTGAATAGAGTTGCGTGGAAACTGGTTGGCGAAAAAGATTCAAATTCGCACATATATCCATAGGGAAAGTATGAACCCATTTCCTTTTACTTAGAAAAAATTACTTAGAATCTGAAAGGAAAGGTTTTAACATTTCACAATATATAATAAAAGCAAGTTTGCTAAAAGCCATTTTATCAGGCAAAAAACTACGTCCATCACTAGGGTGGTTTTAATTAACTCGAAAAGAAGAGTAAATTCAATAAAGACAAATACATCAACTGTCTATGAAGCCCATGAGAGTAAATACCAGATAAAATACTATCTCTTGCGTCAAATAGTCACCAGTGTAAAAGAAAAGCTACTCTGAATTCGGAAACAAAGAAATAATGGTGATCCACTTCATTATCTTTCCCAAAATGTGATAGCAATTAACAGATTAGAAAAATGCTATAATCACATCAAACCAGCAAAATGAAATTAAAAGGAGACTAAAATAGTTAAAGTCATTAAAAAAGTCAAATTTGCAACAATTAGTAATGAATAACATGAATAGAAACCTAAATATTCCCAGTTTTAAGGGACTGATGAAAAAAGGGTAACATGATAGTCCTTAAGAAGTGTGCCCCTGAACTTTCCCCCGTCCTCTCTAAACTGTATAACTACTGCCTTTCTGCTTCCTGCTTTCCAGCATACTGGAAATTCTCCTCAGTCGTTCCTGTCTTTAAGAATTTTGGTGAACCCTCGGACCCATCCAACTATCGCCCTATCAGTCTTCTACCGATATTCGGGAAAGTATTCGAGGCTATAATCAATGCTGGAATAGTTCATCATCTCACCGCCCACAAACTGTTCTCCGACAGGCAATATGGATTCCGCTTCGACAGGTCCACGGCCGACCTGCTAACAACTGTAACGGAGTACATACTACAGGCCCTTGATGAGTCTGACGAGGATCGCGCGGTTGCTCTGGACATCTCAAAGGCTTTCGACAGGGTTTGGCACCCTGGCCTCCTATACAAACTACGCGGTTATGGTATTACCGGTCGGCCTGCTTGACCTAATCCAATCTTTCTTAAATAACTGCAAAATGGAGGTCGTTCTGAATGGGCGTGCCTCTTTGTCCTACAGCACGAATGCTGGTGTCCCACACGGCTCTATCATGGGCCCGACGCTCTTCCTTATTTTCATCAACGACCTCCCAGATGAGATCAAGTCCCAAGTAGGCATCTACGCAGATGACACTACAATATACTCCCACTCCAGTAAGAAAACCTGTCGTGGCGGACAGACATAATCTCGCTGCTGACCTTGAGCGGGATCTACACTCTGTGGTGAACTGGGGCAAGAAGTGGCTTGTCAACTTCAATTCCTCTAAGTCCAAGCTCTTGTCTGTCAACCATTGCAGGCAACCTCTTCTGCCTCCCATAAGCATGGACCAGGTGATTCTCCCGGAGAGTAATACACTACACCTCCTCGGACTTACCCTGTCCTCAGACCTCAAATGGAACCACTATATTGAATCCATAGCAAAATCTACTGCTAAGAAGGTTGGGTCACTATGTCGATCCAGGATGTTTTTTCCACCCGAATCCATCCTGCATATATACAAGTCAACCATCCGTCCGTGCATGGAGTACTGCTGCCATTTATGGTCAGGTGCCCCTGCCGTTCTCCTCAGTGTTCTTGACAAGCTCCAAAGGAGAATCTGTAATGTGATAGGTACTGATCTGGCGACTCGACTGCAGCCACTTTCCCATCGTCGAAATGTGGCCTCCCTCTGTCTCTTCTATAAATATTTTCATGGCTTCTGCTCGGATGAACTTAAGTCACTGATGCCTCCTCAACAGGTGTTTACCCGTGGAACCAGACTGGCAACTAGGTCCCACCTATTCACAGTCAGGTTAGCCAAATGCAGACGACAATTCTTCTCCTGCAGCTTCCTCTCTCGCACTTCCCACCTGTGGAACTCACTCCCGTGTTCTTGCTTTCCTGACGGCTACAACCTCCAGAAATTTAAATGCAAAGTTAATACTCACCTACTAACCATTGGACTCTAGCTCTCTCCCCTCCCCTGTATAACCATCCCTTTCTCTCCTCCTATGTATCTGTCATCGCACCTTCTTTCTCAGCTTTCTATTGCTCCTTTCTAACTAGCTTGTACTCCTCACTCTTTTCTTTTTAATTAATCTTTTTACATTTATGTAACCCCTGCACATCAGTGGCGTTTCCGCCTTGCTCGGGGTAAAATGATTAAAAAAAATGTATGGGCAAAATAGTATTCATTTCAAAGCTTATGCTTGGACTTCATGTCAGGTAACGATCAATTGCGTGCGGCATTGAGCAGGCAAATTTACACCAGCTTTAGTTTACTCGACTATGATACATGACTAATGTCTGTCATAATAATGTGAAGTTCTTCAAGTTACAAATCACATTCGCCAATGTGAAAGCAATTACAAGGACCCACACTACTATATAATTCAAACCATTGTAACTTTCCTCAAAGACGTGATCTGCTTGCGATTAAAAGATGCATTTTCTATTAAATATATTTAACTTCACTGGCTCATATATATATATATATATATATATATATATATATATATAAGGATAATAAGAATTATATATCTACTCGGTCATCTAGCAATATTTTTGTAGTAAAAGAACGCATTGAAATTGTAAACTAAAAATTATATAAAAAATGTACATCCAAATTTAACAACCAATTGATGTAGAAGTGATTTTTAGAACTCGCTTTCTTAATGAAAAAAAAATCGAAATTATAAACATTGTCACGTCACAGTTTAATTATATATATACATATATATATATATATATATATATATATTGGAAAAAGACATTAAAAAGTATACAATACATTCTTAGAACATAATTCTCCCTCACACTTGACTCATGTAAATAAAAATTTTCTCTCCACATAATGGATTTTGTTTAATTTATCCACACAACTACATTTACGTAATTGAGGAAAAAGTTAATATTAAATAAGCTATCTAATTTAAAACATATAGAAAAAATAACTGCTACAAATATATACCAAATATGTAGCTGGCAACAGCGCGTATCAAGATCGTCAGCTTCTTATCTTATTCTATTTTGCTCATCTGAAGTTTCGTGAGCAGGAATCACAGTGGAATATAGCTGTTGGGCATGACTAGGCGAGTCGGTCCCTCATAACTGGACCACGCTGATCTTCATACTGATGGTTGTACTAGAAAGTCTCGGTCCCCACCTCGGATGATCCTACTCTGGTTAAACCGATTTTCTTCAACAGTTTCAAAGATTTCAGGGACGATGTTTGCCTGTGATAGATGTCTTCGCCTAATCTTTGAAGTGTCAATTTAGCAACTTCAATCGGGCAACTTCTTCAAAATGGATGATGTGAGTGTGCGCGCACGTGTGTGTGCTTAAAAGAATGAGTGAGAGAGTGAGCGAGGAGATCGGATATTGGTTATTCCTAGGTGGCAGGAGTAAAATAAAGGAAAGAAGCATTGATTCAGATAAAGAGGAATGTAACCGTTATTATCTGGCTATATCAGAACTTGTGTTTACATCAATGTACAACAAATAAACGTTTGTTGTGTTTCTGAGATTTTTTTAAAATTTCAAATATAATAAATTGAAATTTCGACATGAAAACGGGGAATTTAAAATTACATTCATTTTTCTCAAAAGAATGATTAGCAACTGAACATTATATTTCTTTTCTGTTTGATTGACACTATGCTATTATCAAATCTCATAATTCAATAACACTTCCGTCTGCATAATTCAATATATCTGCAGTCGGGTGTTCTCATGTTTTCCTGAACGACGTAACACTCGTTTAATGTTCCGATATTATTGTTATTTCTCGCTATATTTATGAGAAGAAAAACATTCGTGAAATGAAATCGGAAACTGTTTCATGACAAAACATTTGTTGAAGTAATAACGGCTGATTTTTAACGATAAATCGTAAAATTGCTAATGTGCCTTGCCGAAATCTGCGTACGTGTGAATAGAAAGAGAAATGCCACTTCAATTTTTACTCAAGCAAAAATTAATGTTTGTTTACTTTATATCATTTTTTAACATGAAAAAGTATATAATGGAAAAGGATTCATATTTTAGCTTCTCGAAATATGGAGTGTAATATACTATAACATGAATATTATGAAGTATGTTCATAAATTCAAATTTTATTTTCATTCTTATTTGCGCACATCAAGCAGCGATTCTTAATTAAAAATTCTCGTTTATAAACATTTTAAATATGCAAATAAAAATATACTAAAATTAATATCAACAGTCAAATATGTTATAACATGAAAATAACTATATTCAAATAGAAAGACACACATGCATTTTCAGCTGATTTGATTTAGTTACTTTTATTCTATCAACATATAATAGAAGTATTACAAAGAAAGGTGACACCTGAATGCAAATTTATTGAGACTCACCTAAGCATTTTTAAGTATTTTCGTCTTAATGATTTTTTTATAAAAATTCATTTTCATGAACAAATAATGCAATGAGAGTGTTTTGTAAATTATTTCTTCAGTATATATACATTTTTTATATTCTTTGAGGTTACGTCTATGTATCCTTGGTGTCAATTGTTAGCGACAGTAAATTCTACAATGTTATAGCTTATTCTCTTTTGTATTAATTATTTTACCGTTTTAGAATTAGTTGTAATAAATTGTATGTGAGGCTTATTTACAGACAGACAGATAGACAGAAAGACCGACTTGGCTGGCTGACAGACACAAATACACTAACACAAATACAGAGTGAAGAGCGAGCAAGAGAGGACGGAGACTGTTCTACAAGCGAGCAAGCCAGACGACAGAGTACGTGCGCTGGAGAAGTCAACTAAAATTAAATTAATTTATGATATAAAATGTTTTTCAAACATATTTCATATCTTCCCTAATATACAAACCAATATACGTATACAGCCATACAGTCATGTATAACAAAGCCACAAATTTAAATGAAACGTGATTATCAATCATATTCTTCAACATTCAACTCACTATATAGAGCAAGCTGCCCCCCTGTAACAATTGTGTATATGTCATCGTGTAGCAAAAATTTAACTAACTCAATGAAATACATAGGATGAAATTTTATATTTCTTTTGTTGTAAACGTACTATTAGGTAAGTAGCTATGAAGAAACATGGTAAAATTACTACGCGTACCATAAAACCAGTGGAATCAAGGCGTGTACGTGCACCGTTCAAGGAGAGACCACGATTGTAACAACGAGAACAAAATATCAGGAGAATGGCTTATTTGAATCATCGATTTTTGATATTTCTTATCGTCTTTTATTTTCTGAGTAATGTTTTTTTCAATAATAATTTTTCATTCCAATGTGCGTTTTTTTTTTCACTGCCCATTTATTATTTGGTTCTGTTTTTACTTACATTTTTCCTACATTTTGTTTTGTTACATAAAACATAGCAACGGAAAAAAAATCGATTCTTACAAAAGTAAAGAGACATAAAAGCCGACATCTGTAGCTCCCTCCTTTCCTGTTTGCATGCTACCATTTTCGCATATTTTCTTTATTTTTGTCTCTATATTATTTGACTGGCATATTAAACAAAAATTGATAAGATAGCTGGCTGCAATGAACAGATTGCTTTTTGACGCTTTTAAACATAGCAAATTTTACAAGGGTATAAAGATACTGCTAGATTGAAAATAAGGATGAAACTGGTTAAAAGATGATCGTTCGTAATAAAGCCTTTATTTTGACAAAGCTGCAGGAAGTAAATTATATATTGTGTTACTTCTTGCACAAAACAAGCACGTATACAATTACCAGTGAATTTGTATTGTTTATATTTCCCCGTTACTTTTTTTTCATTGAAGTAAACTATTTGTACAGTTTTTCTTCTGATTTATCAAAGACAGACATTTAATTGGAGTATATAGACCTATCTATCGCCCGGTTCACACTCCACCCACGTCTATTGAACAGGTTAAGAGGCTCATACCTTGTTCCCTGTTTAGGATGTGGTTTCCGGCTTTCTCTTTTCCAATCTTCTCACTTTTTTTTTCAATTGGAGTAGATAGACTTATCTATCGCCCGGTTCACACTCCACCCACGTCTATTGAACAGGTTAAGAGGCTCATACCTTGTTCCCTGTTTAGGATGTGGTTTCCGGCTTTCTCTTTTCTAATCTTTTTCACTATTACGTAGCCCCCTGCACATCAGTGGCGTTACCCCCTTGTTTGGGGTGATACGATTAAAAAAAATCCAATTAAATCATCGAATATCAGTTGCTGACCGAAACAGTACCCCTCCATTTATTTTGAATAATTTGTAGTTTATTTCATTAAAATCAAATATAAAATGACAACAGTTTTTAAATAACAATGAAAATCTACAAACATTAGTGTGTGCCAAAATGTGAATTAGAAAATGGATATGCAAAAGTTATGCAAGTACAATTCAGTTATCTAGGAAATTTTTCAAAAGGCGAAAATGAGACAACTAAAACATCGGGATAAAGAATGATGACTTTCAAAAGACAAGTAAAGTATTAAAAACAGAAAAACATATGTGAATTAGGTTATTTTATATGGAAATATATACTAGAAAGTATCCAAGATTAAAAGACGAGATTTCAGAGAGATAGTTTTATAGAAGGACGGTGATGATACAATAAAATGATGATTTTTGCAAAGGTGAAAAGAGAAAACGGAAAGAAAGAACTCTTATCATAAAGAAACAATGTTAAACCACATGGAGAAAGAAGGCTTGAAAAATGTCATTCACAGCAAATATAAAAAGCCCGAATGTGGCTTCTTGAATATTGTTTAGCAAAAAAAAAAAAAAAATATGGGTTATTTATTACTGACATATTTTAAGCAATTTTATGCTTTCAAATACAGATAATTTGTACGGAATTTTGTATTTTACAGTGAAGATATGTTTTGTAAGTATATTTTGTAGATCAGAAAATACATGATAGGTAATTTTACTATGAAAATGTACTATTCTTTTTGTTTGAGGATCATTATTTGCCCATGGCTTTTTCAATCAAAGGTGCTACGACCGCTAACAGAGTATCACTTCGAACAACATTAGTTAAGAGAGAGTCCCATGTTCTTCATAAGCAACAATCTTCCAATCACAGTTCTTACTACCCAATGTAGATTATAGATACACCAGTACGTGAAAGCAAGAACGAATGAGGAAATCAGCACATAACGTACTTAATGAATTTGTGTAAATTGTTCGTAGAACAAAATTTATGAGTTTTTGCGAAATAGAAACTTCACTAGGTGCTACAAAAGACAGGAAATTAGAAAAGACATTGTGATTCGATCAAATATTATAGAAGATATCGATTTTCCGGCAAAATATGTTCATGTTTCGCTATTATCCGCGAATCATACCATGGTTAGAACACATTTACAATGAATAATATATGGTGATAATACGTTATTAAATGCTGATATTTTCTATCACGAATACGTATATATCTTTTGCAGGTTTTCATTAAAATATCATGTCATTAATAATAAGATGATGGAGAGAAAATTTCTGAATTATCCGTTTCCCAAAATCTGAGCAGAATATTTTCAAAATTTTTTCTTTGCGGTCGAAATAAAAAAAATATACGACACAGTTAAAACATAAAATTAAATATTTCATGTCTTCAATTAGAGACAATGTATGTTGTAGATTTATAATGTGGGAGTTAGTTCATTTGTCTATTTTAAATTCGTTTGCAAATTTTAGTTCATTTATCAAGAAGGCATATACGTTTTCAGGTCAGCAAATATCCATTTACAAATTCTGGGATCTAATTTTGAAGACCTTATTCTGTCGGTATATATATATATATATATATATATATATATATATATATCTCCATCATCTAAAATTATCCCGTTATTATAGTTATAGAGACAAAAGCATAGGAATGCTTAGGAGTTTCAAACGCCAGCAGACCCTTGAAAATTTCAAAATTAAGATATCTATCTTTGGGTAAGTGACTTCCTTACCTAAGCTTTAGTTAAAATATAATAAAAGAATGTTAATTTGCTTACTAGCTATTAAATAGGAAAAGACAATAATAAAATAAAGAAAATGTGAAGTAGTAAAATATGTGACAATTGAAAAACTTTAAATTTAAATAGCAAAATCTGTCGATTAAGCGCCTAGGTTTATTTTAAATCTGTAATTACGAGATTTAATTTTAGATTTATCTAACAACCGATAGTCTTTGAAATATATGTTTAATAACGGATTCATAAAAATCTATATTTAACAAACTTTTCTTTCAAATATTTAACCACCATCATTTTATTTATACATATATTAGTTATTGCAGATCTCCTGAAGACATCACTCATGGTAGAAACCTAGGTCGCTTAATACGCCGTTTACAGATCAAGAATATTTAAATTTTCGCTAATATAATTGTATTCATCCCTTTTTTGTACAAATGTGTACTGGTCTAATTTTAAGTATTTAAACAATATATATATATATATATATATATATATATATTCGTTCTATAAAACGCATTAATGTTTTCATAAAACCAACAATTTACTTAGATTTTATTATTTAGATGTAGTTTTAGTATCAATTATATTACGTTAATTTCAATATGTTATACTGTTTTTTGGGAGGAAATTATTGGTGGACGAGTTCCTGAAATGCCTTTCATTTAACTGAGTAATCAAATAAATTTAATTGAAAAAACTAGAACTTTTGTTAAATATATATATTACTGCCCTTAAATTAGCAAAGAGTAAAATGATATAATAAAATCTATTAAAAATCAGAATAAAACGCCCAATTTCTAAATGACCATGTTATTTTTACGGATTTTAAACTTATTTTACACATTTTATCGAATAATGGATATAACGATAATTCCATCTAAATTATGGAATAGTTTGAAAATTCAAACTATACATCTGCACAACACAGTTGTTAATGAAATCTGGTTTATTATTAGTAGTAGTATTTGTTTATATGTTTATACTTTTCTCTGCAAGTATCCCCTCGGCAGATGGTTTTTGTCGATGGTTTATTTTTATGCAGAAACAGGCCGTCTTCTCAGTATGCCGTCACAATTGACGCTATAGAGGCAATATAGCAAGTAATCTTTCTACGCACAAACATTCTGCAGGCCTCTGTAGAATTTATTCAAATTCAATTATATATAATTAGTACACTGGCATTTGTTTAGGGAGACGAGTTAAGGGTTCAGCGAGTCAGTCAGGAAATATTCATTTGTAATCTCCTGACAAATGAAAATGATGGTGGGCACAAAATGGATATCACAAACAAGGTTGTATATTTCAGGTATCAGACAGCAGTAGAAATATGTCTTGTTCACGAATAAATATATTACGGCAAGCTCACACACAAAATAAACAAATTATCTATAGTAAGAGAAGATTTTTCGAGAACTTTGAGAAAGTCTGATACATGCCAAATATTCTTTGAAAAATTGAACTATCCATTACAACCTTGCTGTTATTGATCCAGTTCTTCGTTCCATCTATTCCGCATGTGTAATACTCGCGTGTATATATATATATATATATAATGGAAATATATATATATATATATATATATATATATATATATATAATAACTAAATAGACTCTGTAAGTATGCAGGCCGTAAATTTATACTAAAATAAACCTCCGAAAAAACCATTAACAAACAGAACCTAAATCCGTTACAATCCGGTGTACTAAGACGACGGATAAATGGGGAGAAAAAAAGAAACCCGCGGAACAAGAACAAAACATTCAATACTCCGCAGTAAAGAAAAAACCCCAAACGGGTGAAACCGCGGTAGGTTTTGGCTCACTCTAGATTTTTGTATATATATATATATATATATATATATATATAAGTAAACAATTTCGTCCAAAAAAAAAAACGAATGTGACAAAAACAGGAAAAAAGTTTTATAAATATAACAAAAGGACTAACCCATTTCAGGTTGTGATAGAAAAGTTATAAACCCGACACTACCCGAACAATTGCAGCAGAATAGTGGGTTCGCTTCTTGATTGATGCACTCAACTTCACATGTCTAAGCTACGCAGAGTAAATCATTATTTTCGAAAGCATTTGCCAGCAAATTCGGGCTATTTTGGTACATTATATATAAAGCCTTACCTCTTAGTAAAATTATTGTCTTGATATGTGTGAACAAATATTTCTTGATAATATTAACATATTTGGACGAATTGTGATTAATTGAGTTTCCGGAGAAATTAATGAAACAGCAATATGAAATAATGAAACAACAATTGTAACAATAACAAAGATGAAGATAATAGAATATATATAAATAATGTAAATTATGCTCATTTTGCAACATCAACTATTGGAACACATAGCACTGACAAAAAAGTAAAAGAAAAATAATCAATCACAAACGATTTGTAAAAATCTTAAATAGAATCACGTTGTTCGCTAAGTCTACGTCGAATATTCAAATGGTCATTACTGGTATGAAAGCTCGTCATTTCGAAAATGATCACAGCAGATCATAAGATGGCCTGCCTAGATGCACAAATCTCAATGATTCTGGTGTGAATGAACGATTACCAGCGGCCTGTGTTGATATCACCGAAGATAAATTTACCGAAGTTATGGACAACTACTGTCGCTCTTTTATTGCATCAGATCTGGCGGTATCTGGCTTACACGACCATCTATAATTTATCTTATATATGTTAGAATCTTCATTTGATGACTGGTTAACTTACACTGATTAAAAAAAGTAACGTGTAACATGAAAAAGAATTCTCTGAAGTGAGTTTCCACCATCTTGAATGAAAAAATCAGATCACCATTATAAAGATTACTATTTAATTTGTTGATTGTTTCGATATTTTACTGCTTATCAAATATTTGCCGGTTATTGCCGGTTATTTAAAGTCAGAAAATATTTTTTACATTGTAATTATTTTTTCGATATAACTGATTTGAGATGTGAGCCATAAGAATTCACCAATTGTGAGGTGAAGTAAAAATGGTTTTGTTTATTTCTAGTGGTATTTGTGTATAAGTGAATATAACGAAACCAACAGGAATTGTAACTCAGAACGTGCACATTTTTTCTTAATGTCCTTTCTAGAATATTTAGACCTGGCCAGTATACGATAATAAATAAATATACTGTTTAATAATAAAAGATTCGTCTACACAGATATGAGTAAATATTAAAAAAATCACGTTTAAGTAATAACATCTGTCAGATCAATAAATTAAAAATTTCCATTTCTTTAAAAGTTGCTTTGTTTACTTTATGATATTTGAATGTTTGGGGTGTGTGAGAACAGTCTTTTTAGAAATCAATGCGAAAGTTAATGGTAATGTGTTCGCACGTGTGTGATAGTGTGTGTGTATTTGTGCTTGTGTGTGTGAGTGTGTTTGCAGATGTAGCAAAAATAAATGTTTAATTTGTATCCTTGAGGAATGCTTACAAACTGACACATAGCAATCTAAGAAAAGAATAAATTGAAAATATATGCGCGATTTTTAAATATTCCCTTTTCATAAAAGTTGTATAAAAGAACGAATGTGAACGTTTTTAGGAATTTATTGATCCCTAAACATAAGGCGTCAATTTGAACATATCCGGTGTCTGCTTAAATCAGAGACGATTCCAGACGGACTAAATACAGAAAGAAACTTGTGAAAAAAAGTGATTACATCTTAAGTCATGTAATGATAATATCCGCTGCCAAACAAGGTGAGAAATTTGGACACATATATCATGACTTGTTAGTGATTGTAAAAATGAAGATTAACCTCCTCGAGTACAATATATGTCATAAGAAATACATTTCTTTGTCGATATATATGAGTTCATTCTAATCTTATTTCGAAAGTAGAACAAACACGCACATACAAATACACAAACACACACAAAAACACACACATACGCATATATATATATATATATATATATATATATATAAGAGCGTTATTTTACTAAACGCATTTTGATAGCCTTCAAGACATAACCGTATACCATATATATATATATATATATATATATATAAACAAAAAATACTTTTCTTTGAAAGCATGCGTTGAATTTTATTTTGGTAGATGTAGGCATGTATGTATTTTCCATGAAACCTATATATATATATATATATATATATATATATATAAACACGCACATAAACACGCACATACAAATACACAAACACACACAAAAACACACACATACGCATATATATGTGTGTGTTTGTGTATTTGTATGTATATATATATATATATATATGGTATACGGTTATGTCTTGAAGGCTATCAAAATGCGTTTAGTAAAATAACGGACGGAAATAAGTTGTTGTGTATTACCTATTTATTATACATTAATAATTCGAGATCAAAATCTCATGTTCAGAATGGTAGCAGAACTTATTTTCGAGTTCCATGCTTTTAAACAAATGATCATTTTACTCTGTTACTGCTGTCATTAATTCTAGGGAGTGTGTGTATTTATGTGCGTAAATGTGTTAGAGTAGACTTTAGAAGTATTTCTCCTTCAAATAGTGACTAAATAATCTTAGAACAACTGATGTACCACATCTCCCTATCCCTAGTCGCTCCTAGCATGCTTTTCCTGTTACATCTTCTAAACCGCACTCTGCCATCCATTTGCTCAAGCCCTTCATCTAGGTTACGCGCTGATTTCCCCTGTCACTCCTTCGCTCTAATTTGTTAGTATCATTTTCTCCAAGCCCATCTTCCGCATTACTTAACCCAAGAACTTCAGCTGATTTTGTTGATGTTAAGCATTAGTTTATTTTTCGTTTCAATCCTCTTAAAACCGGATCGTTGCTCAGCTGTTCTGTCTAATGGTATTCTCAACATCCTTCTGTTGGTCCACATATTGGTTGCTTTAATTTTTTCTTTCAACTTTCCAAGCATTTATTGCCTTATTGAAGACACAAACTCACATAGCATTCCAATATTCTTTTACTTTATTCTAGCGAAATATTCAACACTCTACTCGACCTATGGAATGTATCCTTTTAATTATTGCACAAAAAATACCAAAATCCTGAGTCATGTTTTTGAACAAATCGGCTTTACAAGCCGATTTTTCTATCTCAGGTGGGTTTTTTTTACACAAAGCAAATCCTAGACAGTGTGTATCGTATCAAGCGAATGATAGCATTGGAGTATAAAATGAATAAGAATCTGTATTTATTATTGTTGACAATACCAAAATTCCAAAGAGCCAACAACACCCACTCGTAATTTTACTACAAAGGTAAAAATTTCACCCTCTAACGAGCATGAATGGCAACATAAGCCATACTGCAAGATGCTATATCATTTCTTTCCGGATTTGACGATGGCCAGAAAGTTGAAAATGGGCAATTATGAACCGAGATACTCAGGATACTGATTTGCTATTCAAATATTTTTCTGTTAAGTTTTTTAGAAGAGTAATTTTTTTTATCTTAGAAAAGATCGATCACTGTAAATTCGAAAATATATATCAATGTCGCCTTCAAAATCAAACTTCTAGCGTATGACATGATATTGTTTTATAGCCTTTGACAGGAAAAAATGAGACGCCCTCTTTTATTGATAGACAATGTAAAAATGTGTGTAATATATATTACAATGTCATAAGACATCGTATTTTGTAAGATCTTCAAAAACGACCCAAATAGAAAGTATATGCAGATACTGGAGGGTGCTGCCAGATCAAAGATATATGCAGAAGTTCTGTAAAGATGGTTTTGTCACTCTCAGGCCTGCTGATTTATAGTCCTACTACAATATGGAAGTTATCGTGGAGAAGTTTATTTATTCTGATAGTATATGTGCTTTCTAATCTTCTGTACCCATAAGTAATTTATATATATATATATATATATATATATATATATATTATATTATATTTAATCTTGTTTTAGTCAACAATACAATAATCCTTACTCATACACAGTATAAAAAGAAACTTCGAATAGTGAAGGCCAGCTACAGTAAATCAAAACAACACACACTTAATAAATTCACGTTTAAATCTGGTCATAACACATTACATTGCATTTAAATATATGATTCTGTTAATATTTCGAGCTTTCACGCGGTCTGACGTTATAGAACAATATTACAAATTGACGAAATACGTTTGCTATTTGGTAACTGTTATCGTTGATTAGCAAAGTTTTATGTCAACACAAGATAAAATCGTCTTTGATGTTGGATGTTTTTATGTTAACTTCCTTGTAACCTCTCTGAAGATGTCCCATGTTAACCGAAAGCATAGAACCAACTTAAAAGTTTATCCAAATGTTAGAAAATTTTGTCTTTATATTCACCTGAAATTAAATCCAAAATCCGATGTTTAGAACGGCTCATGATTATACATAGTAGACATTCATTGTTTCTTATATTTAGCAGTATATTTAGAATATATATATATATATATATATGTACACACACACGCACACACACACACATATATATATATATATATATATATATATACAGAGAGAAAACAGTATTATATACTTCAAAAGAAGAGAAAAATGTCTTTTGTTGTAAGAACTTTATGGAAATCATGACATTTACTTTCAAGAAAACGGCGTATCTCCACACTACTAGCAAGACAAGCGAGCTTACCTGAATAAGCATTTGCCTGTACACTGATTAGGAAGAACACGTGCAAATGAGTTGATTCAAAACCAACAGCACTCGAAATGATGCTACGTAATGCGAAAAACTGTCCACATAGACAGCACTTAGATAAGAAATTGAAAATGTATGTGCAGCAATCTCACTGAATACTTTTACCACTGTTGCCTAAGCAATAGTTTGCTGTAGGTCTTCTGTATTTCTGGAAGTTCAATTCCACCATTTTTTTGTATCTATTGAGGTTATAGAATCGAAAGGTAACTCTTGTTAATCTCGTGATGTATGAATAAATTTATTATTACAATATCTATAAAAAAATTCCTTTCATGAATTTGTATATATTTTTAAGGGCAACTCTCCCCCTTTCTATGTGTGTGTGTAGGTTTATGCATGTGTGTGTTGGTTAAGGTTTCCGAGATAATGTGTGCAATACAATTTAGAATTCGTTAATTTTATATTCATGTGTATATAATTCTAACAGTTCTGCATTTATTTGTACCGTATTGATAATATTTTGCTATTCCCTGAAAAAACAATATGGCGTCATGTCTATTTTTGATATCACCAAATACTCATACCAGACTTTCAATAAAAACGGCAAAGCCCAAGCAATTAACAAGGTTTGTGTTCTACATATGCTACAGCGCTATGGTATAATTGAAGCATTGTAGATTTAATTCAATAGTTCCTATCAAATCGTGTAATGAAAACCAGTTTAAACATCTATGTTTCCCGATTCTATCATACGAACGCGGGTTTTCCTGCCGCACTATCCTAGGGCCTTGACTTTAACTGGTTTTGTCAATGATCTTTATGATGCAAGTTGTTGACAAGTAGATATCTACACTTACAAAACCACAATTTAATCAGCTTTAATAAAAATCTGCAATGGAGGCTAAGTAAACGTCGCTGCCTTTGAATAAAACATCTAATCTATAGTGATTAAGGATAAAAATTGTCTTGTAAATTTTAATGCTTCCAAAACGATGCTGCTCATTTTAACTACCATACACAAACTCTCCTAACACCCAGCAGTATGGATCTCGCTAGTCTCCTAGAAAGAAATAAACTGCGCCACCTCAGCCTCATTCACTCAGCCGATCTCAAGTGGAACGTCTACATCGAATCAATAGCTAAGTCTTTTGCTAGGAATGTTGGGTCACTATGTCAAGTCAGGAAGTTTTGCTCATCAAAATCCATCTTGCAGATACACAAATCTACCATTCATCCATGCATTTAATACTGCTGCCATACCTGGTTGGGTGCTCCTGCTCTTTATCTCGGGGTTCTTGACAAAATCATGAGGATCTGCAATGTAGTCGAACCTAATTTGGCAGATCTACTTCAGTAACTCTCTCACCTCCGCATTTTCTAGAAATAATATCATGGTTTCTGCTTAGAGAAGCTTATATCCCTGGTCCCCCTTACCTCAAAGAATTTACTCAAGCTTCTGCTCTGATAAACTTATCTGAGAAGCAGACTTGCAATTAGTTTCTACGCTTTCACAGTCTAAACAGTCAAATATAACCGTCGCTTCCAATCCATCATTTTTCCCGCATTTCTTGCCTGTGGATCCCCCTTCGGTAATAGCTAAAATCTCCAAGAATTTAAGTGTAGCGTCAATTGCCATGTTTTTCTTCTTTATTCTACTTTTTCTCATATCCTAACTCAGACACCCTCTATATCTTGTTCCTCTTTTTTTTCTCTCCTCTCATGTAGCCCCCTGCTAAGCAGTAGCTGTACTACCTTGGTTTGGTCGAAACGACCATTTTTACGTATAATTTTTTAATTCTTTTCGAATCGTAATTTGTATTCCTGAATTTCACATAAACTGTTTTTCAATTATAATTTCTCACGTAGCATGAGATTTAAAATAACGTAATATTTTTTCAAAGATATCTTCGTTTCTTTTTTGGAAAATTACTAGCATTTTATTCTAAAAAGTGAAATAAAATCTTTATAAAATTTTCTTTTTTAATATTTGAGGTAAAAGGAACAATTATCCTGAAAAATGCATTGCATTCCAATAACATGTTCATTATAAGTTTTTGGCTGTATGAGAATGATTTATAAACGTTTACTTAAATTAAAACAAGTGTCACTTTCGTGCAATATTTGATGTTCCTAAATGGACCATCACTTAAATAGTGACACTGTTTATATTTAGTGTCCACATTAAGAATGACGCTTTCAAGCTAAGCTGACCGTTAACCAAGATTAGTTGCCATTTGACACCAGACTATTTAAAAACATAGATTCTAGTTTAATGCAAAAGTAGAGAAGTTTTTTCTTATGACCTACAATATCAATACTTTAACCTATGTAAAAGCTTTTTTTCTACTGTTTTAATAGAAAATGAAATGAGAGTTACTAATGCAAAAAAGGAAGAAAAAATAACAAGAAGAAAATCGTGGGAAAAGCAGAAAATATAAACACACTTGAGTGAAACTGATGCCAAATGGCTGTGCCAAAGTGATCGCTTTTGTTGATAGGGACAGAAATATCAAACATATACACACGTAGATCCTTCTCAGCTGGTAAAAACGGAACTTTGAAAACGACTTATTATCATTGATTTCTCAGTATTTTCATGAAAATCTCTCTCTCTCTCACACACACACACACACACACACACACACACACACTTTCTCACTCGGTTTCTTTCTTTTTTCTCTTGCTTGCTTTCTCTCCTATTTTCTCAGTTTCTCTCTTTATATGTCCCTTTCTCTTTTCTCATTTTCAAGCTCACTCTCCCTTTCTTCCTATTCACCTCTTGCTTTCTTTTTGTCTTGTTTCTATGTCTTTCACCCTCATTTTATCTTTCCCACACTTGTTATTTCTGTCACTTTTCTTTCTTTTTCTGTTTTGCTTTTCTCCTATCTTTTCCTCTATTTTTGTCTCTTTTTTCCTTCACTTTCTCTCTCACTTCCTCTCTTCCTGAGTTTCACTTTATATCTTTCAAATAACTGTTCGGTATTTGTGTGTGCAAAACATATAAATGGGTAGATATATGATAAAGCGAGTCAGGTATATTAAATATGAAAATAAACGATTATACATCTACATAAAATTAACAAATAGCATAATAGTATATTATTCAAACATTACAGTTTATATTCATCACTTATATATCTACAATAACTATGAAGTGTTCTGAAAATCGTAATTACAGTGAAATATGTTTGTTTCCTTGATATGGTTCCTTCATGTGATAAACCATATAATTTATGCAACACTTTCTCTCCGGTCAGTTCAACGATTCCGAAAATTTCAGTATATTTAAACATTTTTGGAAATTGTACCGGCACACATGCTTGAAAATTAAAGGAAACTAATTATACAGCCTCAGTTTGATCCTGTTCGAACATAATTATTCAAAGAGAAGCAATACCTGTAATCATACAAGGCTTCTAGGCAGTGTGAAGTGAAATTGCCGCGTTCGGATGATCCATTATATAGAAAAGAGTTTATTACAAGTGAATGAGAGAAATTTAAGGAGAGCAGAAATTCAGTCGTCAAAGAAAATTTATCCTGATTTGAGAAGTTTGAAAAAGTAAAACTGTTGAAATTTAAAACTGTGTATGTTTCACAAAACAGGAAATAAGTGAAAGGAATCGATTTAACTTTGCATACGACTTTGACAGCACAATTTATTATGTTATTTGCGTGTTGTTTTTCTTAATTGAAAGCGTACGTTACCAAATGTGCATATATCCTTTTTAGAAAGAAGCGTGAAGCAATTGCTTTAAGAAATTGATGCAAATAATCTCGTCACTATTATGCGGTATTCCGATTTTCAGAGTGAATCCTTAATGTAGTTGAATACGGAAAATTTAAATTGAACTATACATCCTGTGATGTTTAAATAATAAAACATATGCTATTTTGAAAATTATTTTGACTGCTAAATATGAATAGTTTTGTGATATTACATAAATACACGGTCACGTTTAGACATTCAGTTGATTCAGAGTTTGGAAAGCTGTTTGTAATAGTCGAGAAGAATATGATTATTAATATGTTCATATGCTATGGTGAAAGATAATTTTCTATTAAAGAGTAATGAAGCTTCTTTGAATTTTACGACATATATGCCGTCATTAGTTCCCTTACATTAACAAAAACGAATCTTGGTCGTAAAGATTTTAATTTAGCCCTTTTAAGTTTATGTTGATTTGTAGTTTCACCAAGAGTGACGCACTTCAGATAATTTTATATGTGTGTGTCTCAAGAGATTTACCTTGTTTTTGTTTAGTCTATTAAGGGGTGATGTACACCATTCCTGGGGATGAATTTCTGATTTGAGATTTTCTAAAAATCTGTTACTGAATTCTGTGAAAGGTAAACTATTCAAAGTAATTTAGAAATAATGTTATACTTTATAAATTTTTAAATTTTATATAGCTTCCTTAAATATCTCAAGATTATCTTCATTATAGTCTGATTATACATAAATTTTGTAAAGATCGAATATATATTGATTATGTTCTATTGAATCTGTGATATCTATTTTCTTGAGGGTCAATTTTTAAATGCAACACTCCTTCTGTAGTGTATTTCTGCGGTCAGTATATGTATTCCGTATTACTTTCGATTATATGCTGAAAAAATTTTTTATTGGTTTAAAATCAGAATTTAGATTTATATTCTAATGATTATAAACTATACATTTAAAGTATGCTGTCAAATATCAAATACATCGATTATTTTGCCCTTTTGGATGATGTACTCAAATGAATTAATTCACTTCCCTTTGTATACAGAATGCAATGTGCGTGTTTTCATACATATCGACATGCATACCTCCTGTTTGTTTGTTACCTTATTAAAAAACTACTTTTTTTTAGTAATATGCTTCTTATTTTTTATTTAAGAAACATAAATTACTACATGGGAACATTCAATTAAACATTATTTTATTCATTGTTTTACTGTTCATTTTGAAAATGTGTTTCTTGTTTTGGCTTTATGCTTCCATTCTCTGGTTAGATATAAATATTTCATGAATGCTTGCATTTGAAAGACGGAAAAAAGAGAAAAGACAAAATTTCGTTTAAAAAAAGAGAGATGTGTGCTGTAAAATTCAAGTATTTTGAGATGATAAAAATATCAAGGGAGAAATAAAATGTAAAGTATGGCTGTTACAAGAAGATATATATATATATATATATATATATATATATATATATATATATATATACATATCGACATGCATACCCCCTTCCCCAGAACACCCCCTTCCCCAGATGGGTTAGTCTTTGATAGGTGTCTATTTATTTGATTAGTCCTTGGTCTGCCTTTGCCCTGACGAGCCGTTGTGCGAAACCGCGGTAGGTCTTGGCGATCTTGCGATTTTTTCTCGTATATATATATATATATATATATATATATATATATGTATGTTAAGAAAATGCATAATAAACACACATATACACAAACCCACACACACACACATATATATATATATATATATATATATGTATCCATATATATATATATATATATATATATTAGTCATCCGCAGACAGATTTGTTTTGCTCATCAGTACGGTTCGACATCCGATTGCTTTTACCCAGGAATGAAACTCGACCGAATTGGCGTCTGTTTGCGCTCGGTAGAAGCGGATAGACTTTTAGCGTGTGATGTATCATGCACCAGTATTTAGTGTGCTCTAATTCATTACTGAATGAGCGATGCGTAGATGCTAGAGTAGCTACTGTTTTAGCAAAATCTAGCATTCTTCCAGAATGCTCAATCATGTTGCGAGAGCGTATATATATATATATATATATATATAAGAGAGAGAGAGAGAGGGAGAGAATGTAAGAGATATTCATAGAAAGGGAGGAGAACTAAGAAAGATGAAAGTTAAGCTGAAATATATTTCAAAACCTTCAATACATTCTATAAGAGGTATTTATCACGTGTTGTAGCGTTACTGCTTCAAGATTGTATGTTTCAATTATACTACATTAATTTCTTTACAGTAAATTTAGTTTTTAAATAAAAACGAGACTAAGGAAATAAATTTAAGCTAATAAATATATTTGGATTTTATTGCAAGAGTAATTCAGAAAATGGAATTAAAAGAAGTCATTAGTATGAGGAAAAAATTAATAACAAACTTGAAATATATACTTTTGATAGACAAGAATTACGAATTGAACACGTTCATTATAAAGATTCAATTCTCAATAGAAAATCTAGGAAAACGAAATTAAAGAAGGAATGTATGTAAATTATATAAGTATAAAAAAGTAAAGTAAAAACAATTCCTATACTTCTTGCTACACCGAAATAACAGAATTGAATACTTTTCTTAAACTTAAACCTAATTTATTCACTCTCCATCAAAGTAGTACACTTGTCAGGTGTTTGTTCATAATGTAGTAATTAAGCTTAGTTTAATTTCATGTCCGGAGATTAACAGGGGGAAAAGATTAAATAATATTTGTTGTTCTTTTATATATCATGTCACTTCAACCCTATGTCATGATAATTATTCTCCACAACTTACTGTGCCTTGTATTAATGAGAAGCTTTTGAGTAATTACCATATTTTTTAGTAATTACCATAAATTTTGTTCGCATTCTGCCTGTAATTCAAAGAAAATCATTTGGTGGGTCTTTTGCTGTTTGATGATTTTTTGGAAATTCATGTGTCATGTGATTTTTAAATTCTCCAGATACCATTTTATTTTTTTTTAATCATTTAACCCCGAGCAAAGGCGGAAATGCCACTGATGTGCAGGGGGCTACATAACTGTAAAAAGATTAATTAGAAAAGAGTGAAGAGTACAAACTAGTTAGAAAGGAGCAATAGAAAGCTGAGAAAGCAGGTGCGATGATAGATACATAGGTGGAGAGAAAGGGAAGGTTATACGGGGTGAGAGCTATTTTATACTTCTCTTTTTCGCTTGTTAGTGACATCGACAGCCTAACACAGCGTCTCGAGAATAATTCAGTCAGTTAAGTGCCAAACGAGATACAAGTTTTGGCGATTTTTGTCTCTTTCGACCCTTGACTAATTGGGAAGAAGATTTGCTCTTAGTATATTGTCATTTCTTTCTTCGGTAGACTGATTGCCAACCAGGGCTCTAGAACCTAATCTCTTCTGCTATTTAATCCATAGCTGGAGGAAGGAGAGATAGATTAATACCTTTACCAAGTTTATTTGTGCGCATATGAATACGACGATTGCAACTGGAACTGGATCTCAGCTCATGGATTTCACATTCTTAGCCTATAACTGTAACCCCACAGTTTTATATAAGCTATGTCTTTCAGAAAAAAGATCGGCGACATGTGACACGAGCCTCATATAAGTGGCTAACGCAAATATACACAATCGTCAGAGGAAGTAAGGACGAAAATATTCATCATGCAGAAAGAAAATATTGAGCACCCACTTCATCAGATCTATCCTTACTCGTGGGTTAACAGTTAGACGTATGATGCACAAAAACAAGTGGGAAGTGTCAAGTGTGGTGAAGAGGAGGAATTAAACAAATGCCTTGAAAATTAGTTAATGTTTATGCTGATTTAAACCAACCACACACGTTTCTCGAGTACTTATATAAATAGAATAAATTCAACTAAGTAAAGATGGTCTATAATTGACAGAAAGACTGGACAGTAAGCTGGTAATTATGAAAATGCTTTTAAAAATCAAGTATTTTGTGATGAATTTGACATTTCCCAGTGGAGAGGGTAACATTATGACACCACGTTTTTTTATCTTTTTAATTCGTTTTTCGGACCATATGCAACTACATATAATAAGTACATGTGAATAGAGTTCAAGAATATATAAAGATGTTATCCAAGTGTAGGAATACGTATTCAAGCAGGACTCAGAAAGAGATTCGCAGATATATTGTAACATCATTTCACCCTCCAAACTATAACCGCCTAAGATTAGCGATTTGAATTAACTGGAAAAATCTTCAAGCATGTCGTCGGGAACGAAAACTTAAACAGAATACTGGGCGATTGTCTGTACAATGAATAGTGAGAGTTAAGTTAAATGATTCCATTTGCAACTCATAGACGTCCTTAAAATTGTTGATTATTTCAGTAAATAGCGACTGTTTTCTAAAATTATCATAAGAATAAAAAACTATTTTAATATATACATTATGTTTCAATTGAGCATTTGCTTAATTTGTTCTCAAATAACTGAGGAAGAATACATATAACATTAATAATATCACCGTAATGCATGCACGCACACACACACACACACGCATATATATATATATATATATATATATATATAATAAATCATATAATATATATTTATAAGTTTAATAAATTTTTAGCATATTTATTTTTGTATTTTGGGGGAATAAAGCGATCGATATGAAGGTGGTGATAGAGGGTTAATAGTATTAATGTGGAGACACAGTAAACTATCCTTTTCATATTATCTTTCTCTTTTCTCATCCCCCCTCTCTCTAATATATAAAAGCATGCTCAGTCATACATATGTTAATAAGAATTTCAGTAAAACACTAAAACTGAACGGCATAGCAATATATTTATTTGCATTTCTTTGAAGAATTAGGTCTTCACACACCCAAACACACATACAAAAACACACAGACATCAAAGAAACATGCACACACATACAAAAATATATACAGATTGACATGCGTGCGTGTGTAAGTAAGAGAGTGATGCTTGGCGGATATAAGAAATAGGAAGCATTCGTGAAATTGCGTTGATGTAAAACATAGAAAACATTCAGTGGCTGTGCTAGCACGAAGTCACATGTCATGGTAGCCTCGTATTTGAGAGTACTCGACTGTCCTTGTTCAGCTACTGATAACGCTAGATCGTGCAATATATCTCAGAATTTGGCCATATCTATGTAGTTGCTGTATAAATCCCTGCCGGTTACGTATGTGATAGCAACAAGGCTAACATAGCTCTTCTAGCAGAAAAGTAAAAGAAAGTCCTGCTTTAATATATCTCTCCTTCACTTTTGTCCATACATGAATAAATACACAGACACGCGTGCACAGAGACACAAATGGATATATGCTTAAAAACATAAACATAAACCTGTATACAAACATTATATATTCGTCCACAGAATAAATAAATTAGTGAACTCCTATTCAACATAACATTATTAAAATACGAACCATGTAATAAGCTTATTTTTTTCTACCGGGAAAATAGTTTCCTGTTGTGTTTCGGCATAATCGTAAATAAATTATGCATTTACAAAATAAGCAAATTCGCATATTTAGACTTTATAAAGACCTTTACTTAAAGAACGTTAATACGTAAAATAAAAATACAAGTATAAAAAGGTTAAGTTCACAATATGCACTTGATAATTGCATAATGCATGAAACTCAAAATTGTGCTTAAAAGTAAGATAATATATATATATTTATTAATATATACTTCGTGCGCTGTTTTATTATATTATGCTATGTTCTATGAACACATAATAAATATTTATATATTTATCTGTGTCTGTGCGTATTCATACACACACACACATATATATATATATTTACATCCATAACTATATATATATATATATATATATATATATATATATATATAAACATGCATCTACTTAAATATAAATGTATAAATACATGCATGTACATAGATACATATACATATATACACACATATATATGAACATTTTATATATATATACATGCATGTACGTAAATATATACATACTCTCTTAAGTGTATATATATATATATATATATATATATATAGAGAGAGAGAGAGAGAGAGAGAGAGATAGATAGCGAGCTAGCTAGATAGAGAGATATGTGCGTACATATATGTATACATACAGAAATACATCAATATATATATAATATATAATGATTGTGTTAAGTCCATTAGCATTGACTATACTAGTCTCCCTGAAACCAAAATCTGCGCCTCCACAGCTTAACTCTCACAACAGACCTCAAGTGCAATGACTATATAGAATCCATAGCCGAATGCACTGCTAAGAATGTCGGATCTCTGTTTAGGGACAGGAAATTTTTCCCGTCAGGAAAATCCTGCACATATATAAATCTACTATATGCCCTTGCATTGAATACTGCTGCCATAACTGCTCGGGTGCTCCTGCTATCTCCCTAGGTGTTCTAGGTATAATCCCACGGAGAATCATTAATGTGATCGATTTCGACTTGGCAGCTCAGATACTGTTAGTCTATCACCGGCGCAATATGGCTTCCCTGTTTCGTTTCTACAAATATTTGCATGGTTTCTGCTCCGATTAAATTAGTTCACTGATCCCCCCCCCCTGTATATGAATATACTCGGGGAACAAGATTAGCAAGTAGGTCCCACTCTTTTATTCTACTCCACAGCTTCATTTCTCACACTTTCTGCTGTGGGATTCCCTTCCATTTACTTGCTTTCTCGACAGCTACAATCTCCAAGAATTTAAATTTAAATTCAATAATCATCACGTATCTCACTAATCTTCATCCTCTTTCTCATGATACATTTTCCGTCCACTCTAATCTCATCAGTATTCTCATCCTTCTATTTTCCTCTTCTCATCCTTCTATTACTCACTTCTCTACACCCGCTACAACCTGTAACTCTTTCTCATAAATTTCCTCCTCTGTAAACCCCTGCAAAACAGTGGTAGTAAAATGCCTTGCATGGAGCGATGTGATTATAAAAAATAAATATATATGTAATATGCGAATAATTAATATTTCACCAATTAATTATATATAATATTATCACAATTTTATGAAAAGTTTCATACGCTGATTTTTAAATGGTTTGATTATTGTTAATAATAAATTAAGAAAACTATACTTCCAATTATTATCTTTGAAAGTTTGAATTATTTTCATTTTTATAACTGTTATTATTTTAAGCATTGAAATTTTATTGAATCAACAGTTATATGAGGAAATTCTCAGGGGAAATGAAATGAACTGACGCTGTCCCATCATTGTATCATCAATAAACTATGCCGATGCCTCCTCGCTATTTTCCCTTTTCCTTTATATATATATATATATATATATATATATATATATATATATATATTGAGTGAGCGACTTGGTTTTAGTAGTCGTGGCTCTGGGAAGAACTGTCCTATGGTTAAAAGAACCTGGATGAGTTCATCCTAGGAATATGTGAATGAGTGACACACTATCAAGTTTAATCTTCGCCACCGGGGCCCGTGGTACAGTTTGTGTGACATCTGCTTAATAACGCAACTGTGGTGATGCGCACTGCTGATGAGTTCCAAATATAGGACAAAACGGCCGTCCAGTGCTTTCTGCATTCTGTTGAGGTCTAATAAAATCTTCATGAATTATCTAAATATATATGTATATATATAGAAATTAATACAAGGAGGTCTTAATTATGATAAAGAGAATCTTTATGAAAAGTGATGCCATACGCAACTTCTTTGTAATTTACCGCTTTTTTTCTGAATATTGCAGAGACAATGTCTCCTCCGCACAAAGCAAAAATGAATATCTCACAGTTTGTATGTCAAAAGATTTGTGTTCAGATATACGAAAAGAAAACGATACTGTAATTTTCTAAGTTGTTAAAAAATCACGAAAATTTCAGTTTATTACATAAATCAGAAATGTGAAATAGCAGCGATTAATGTAAATCAAGTAAACACACGAAACTTGTTAGAATCTGTAGTCTCGTAACCAAAACTTATTTGAACATGTTTAGTGACCATATTTCCATCAGAACAGTCGTACCAGACCAGAGAAAATGAATAACGTTGTTGTGGTATGTGAATAGATGACGGTTATCTTGCTGTTTCCCATTTATAAAATTCATTCTTTAAGTTAAATTACGATCATGTCAATAAAATTTTAAAAACCTTATCGCTATCTTTAAAAAAAATGTTGGGTAAGATTAGACCAGAAATAAATTATTTAGGAATAACTTTCCTCTTACTGTCAGGGAAAATAAAACGGTTATTATTCTAAATGGAACCACATATGAACCTGAGACATGGAGGTGAGTGCATTATGGTATATCTACTGGGGTTATTCACATCATCAAAGGATTTATGAAGACGACGAAATATAACGTACCTCTGGAAGAACATCTTCCCATGAGGTGACTCTAGTTACTTGAACATGAAAATGATTCCAAAACAGAAAGCACGGGTGAATGATATTAACGTATATATATTCTTCTGTATTCACCATATAGTCAGAACTAAATCCTTTGCACTATATAATGAAAAAGAACCAGAAAATTATGAGGAAAGTCTGTTTGAAGCATGTAATGTCATACAAATGTGGCTCGAATTGGTAATTAACAATAATTATTTTTAGTAATATTATTGAATATATTTTTATGTAAGACTTTTTTGTTTCATATTATGCTTTTTACAAAAGTATTATGTTCTAGATATAATATAATTGTCTATATTTATAAATATATCCGTAGAATAAATTTATAAAAATTAGATTCTTAGATTTTATCGATAGGAAACGACATAATTGAGATAAATATTTTAAAACAGTTTGTTATAAAACGATGATAATGAAATGATTTTTATATACTTATATAGTACTTGAGTATCAGAAACATCTTTGTTCAGGAAATTGAAGTTACCACCTGCACATACACTAGTTAGTGGTTTATGTCAGAAATGCATGTACGCCAAATATTTACACTAAAATAATACTATGGTTATTAATATAAGATGATTCACAGTAAATATGCCAAGAAAAGAACAATAAAAAATAATGCATATTTGAAGGAAATAATGTAACAAGTGATTACTTTTATTTAGTCTTTAGTCAGAGAGTATCTAGCTGACATCAAAATAGAAAAATTGCTATGAAATAAACTGAAAGAAACTGAACATTAAGCACTTCTTATGAAACGCAATACACACATTTATATTACTCCAGAAAAAAGACAACATTAATACTAAAAATTCATACCAGACATCAGAAATACTGATTGTTTACAAATGAATGTGAAGAACATAATACAGGCCAGGCACATAACAAAATTAAAAGAAACATTAAAAGCAGAAGATAATAGCTATTAAGCAAAATAAACATTTAAACATGTAGAGTTATATGTATTTTACGGATTAAAGCATGAGGAATTAGCAGTTTATTTTAAAAAAACAGATAGATAGATAGATAGATAGATAGATAGATAAAGAGACAAAGAGTGATGGAGTAGAGAATGATTTGAGAAAACTTATTTAAGAAGTAGATAATGAATCTTATGCAATGAATATTCCATATGTAATTCTGCTTGTAACTATAATAAATATATATTATCAAATCTATCTATCTATTCTTCTATGTATGGGTAATGAAATGTAAAAATATAACTCTATATATGGAATAAAACATACATACGTATATACATATATACATACACAAACACGAACACACATATATATATATGTGTATATATGTATGTATCGTAGATGTAGTACAAACAAATGTGTTGGCAATCCACTGTTTGTAGTGATTTACTTTAGTAAGAGGGCTCGATAGATATGAAAACATTATATATGGTAATAATTTTATTGCAGCCTTATAATAGAAACATATTTTACTGCAGCACAAAAGCCGTTTTGTTTCGGTAGTATTTTATAATATTGTGTTGCAGTAAATTATGTTTTTTATTATAAAACCTATAATAAAAACATTACTATATATATATATATATATATATATATATTCTGTGTATTTCAGTAAGAAATGTTCGTTAAGGCAAACATTATTTAAGACGACACACATTGAGTGTCGATTAGTTTTCATGATTAGCTTTTATAATTTTACGAATGATCATTCTGCGACACAAAACTTAATCCGTCTGAAACTGTCCAAAATTAATTTTGGAAAATATGTGTTTCCAGTTTTAGAATTAATTACAATCATTATACATTAGGAGGTGGAAAACTTGGACCATATTTTTTTCTAAAATGAACTTAAGAAAATTTCGTATGAATTTCGTTCTTGTCTGAGAATGTTTGTTTGGAAAAGTTGACCAGTTAAATTAATGTACACTAGTTGTTTGTTATATGTAATGATAATAATAACAATAATAATTATAATAATAATGATTTTAGTGATGATGATGATGATGATGATGATGATGATGATGATAGTGTGTGTGTGCGTCTTGGTGTTCAAAATCATCTCAATAATATGGTGTTTTAATAACTAGACATGTACAAGCAATTCAATTCAAATTTATGTGATATATTTCAGTGTAAAAAAAATCCGGTCAAGGCCTTCACTTTAAAAACATGTTCAATCAATTGAGACGAAATGAGATACATGTTCCATCTGTTAAGTGCTACACGTGATACACACTTGGGCGATCATGTCTCAAAAGGAGCATGATTGACTGGGCAGAATAATTTCTCGCAGTAGTTTAACGTTACTTTCTGCGTTAGACTGGTTGCCAGCCAAAGCTAGAGTGGTCTTTCTCTCGAGATGGATATATGCTTTTCCCAAGGGTATTTTTGTGTTAGTGAAAGCAACGAATTTGACTGTAATTAGAAATCAGCTCTCTCATTTTTCGTTAGATAGATAGATAGATAGATAGATAGATAGATAGATAGATAGATAGATAGATGAACGAAAATAGAGAAAGAGAATAAGAAGAGACGAGGGGAATGAAAGTATACGCAACATCTCTGTATACAAATATGATAAGTTTAGAGAATAAGCCGGTGGAATTCATAACGGTTGGCAAATTGTGTTGCAAGCAGAACATCGAAACATCGATCTAATTTTTTTGTTTCTTTTGAAACAGTTATGGTTTGTATTTTATTCTTTATGTTCTTCTATATTAGCACATGCACACACAAAACAAACACGCACACATACGATTCAAACACGCAGACACATACAACACCTAAGATATTTTGGTGACGGGGATAATCATTGACTTATTGGTTTATTCGTACAGTTTTACTTTTTAATGTATTTATTCATGTATGTGGGTGTGTGTGTGTGTGTGTGTGTGTGTGTGTGTGAAGCAAGTGAACTGTTTCCATGGAGAAAACATTCAGTATTCATTAATCGAAAACTGAAACTGATTTGTTGAAATTTATAATATCTCTGTATTAAAATCCTTTTACAGTTTGAAAAACTTGCAGAAATTTCTAATCTTTGATTTTTTCAAATTTTTCGTTTTTAATGAATGTAAAATTAAATATAGTATTAAATTATTGACTCGGCTATCTAATGTACTACTTATTTATGTATTTATTTATTTATTGTTGCCACTGTCATTGCGAATATACATTTACGTTTTCTTTTTGTTTTGTTTTTTCCTAAATCGTTGAGGATTTGATTTTGCGATATTCGTCTGCAGGGTTTGACAAAGGGTCGTTCATATTATTTACAATACTATTTCTTTTGAACATATTCTTAAATATTGAACTGAGAAATCTTTGATATAGATGATAGTTTAGAAATAATATGAATGACTTTACTATCATGCATAATATCTATATGAAAGTCTATATCTAATACAGACTATTAAGAGCTTAACTTGAGTATCTAGGACAATAATTTGTTTATATAGCTTCTTATGTCCGTGGAGGAAATTCCTCTATGCATCAAGCATCCAGCGGGAAAATTATTAATACCTTTTCTTAAGAAATTATATCTCATCAAGACATCGATACACACGCATACACATCCACACACACGATATATATAACACAACAAATCAACAAAATTCGTTATAAGCAAAAAATTCTTTTAATGCAAGAATACACCCATATCTTCAGAGCAAGACATTCTTTTGGTTAGATTGTTATCTGAAGAGATGGGTATCTTCACCCGTTGAAGGAACATTATTGATTATAACTAATTCAGATACTGTATTATGTTTTCATCCGTGTGTATCATATTGCTCTGGATATTATCTAAATCGTCATCCAATTTGAAACTCTTAGGAAAATGCACATGTAATAATTCATTGCTTTGTAAATCAATACAATTTATTCAATTGAGCCCTCGGACAGGATCAGTGTTAATATTTAATATTAATAGTATCTCTGGGATTTATTTCGGAACCATTTTTTCGGATTTATGACCGGATTTATATCTAGCTATCTATATATATATATATATATATATATATATATATATGGAATAGAGGAATGAATATCATATTCTTAATATCAGATCGATATTGCATGCGATCAACATTGATATTCGTGTTGATTTCGTTATTCATAGAAATTTTACAGTTACAAACTCTGTATCGATGTGGTTATTTTTTCTAAAAAATACAACCAATTTTAAATGATATAGCTATATATTCTCTAATTAATTTCTGCTAATACAAAATTTCGATAAAATTATTTATATAATTATGTATTTTCTGTGGAGTAGGAAGTAAATGATTACTATGTTAAATAATTATTTTATTTATCTTGTGTGGTGATGGCATATGCTTGTCTCTTTTTGTGACTAGGTGTGTATGTGCATGCGCAGAAGTGTACTTGCTTGCTTTCAAAGGTTTCAGGCTTTCGCGACTGAAGAGCCGAGCAGCGGAAAGTTCGAGAACAACAACAAAAAAATAACCCTCTACCTTCCGTCCCTATCCTTTTGATCCGATGCACAGTCTGGTCTAACCTGGTAGCCTCACCTCTCGCTAGCGACGAAATAAGAAGAAAGATACAATTTGAAACAAAACTGGTCGATAACAGAACAGACAAGAATTTTCAATAAAACAATATAAGTATACAAAAAAAGTACATCACATGTAGTGTTCTGCATGATACAACAAAAATCTTATAAAAGAAAAACCAATATAATCAATTCGATCACTGTTCTTAAGCCCTTACGTTCGTGGACTTCCTCGTGTGTACGATTCATCCGACAATCATCAAGAACTTGGAAATATATATAAAAAAATCTCATTTTGATTCCATAAATTTCGAAAATACATATATATTTTTACATACGTATCTAATCAGATTATTTTCATCCAATTTTTATTATTTTATATCAATTAACAATTTTTGGGAGACACAAAATCACACATATAGAAAAAATTAAGCTTCTTCACCGCAATTATATTTCATTGTTTTTATCATGCATCTATTGTGATGCGATTCTCCTCATCATGAGTATTGAAAATGTGATAAAAAGTGAATATATCATGTAAGGGAAGAGAAATATTTCATATTTTGAATTCTAGAATTGAAAGTTATTCGTTGTAAAAAAATAATCCTAGTGCTCTGATATGTAAATACTTCTATGATTTCAATTTAATGATTTTTAAACGGGGATTTTTTTCTTTAAAATATTTCTGAGGATTTAATATACACATTCGGAAGAACAATGAACGACTTGTTATGATCGAAACAAAACAAAGGTTTTTGACAATACTGCACTATTATAGGGGACTAATATTCTCTTCACTTCTTAACAATGATAAGAATATTAGTCCATAAACTTTCTGGAACAAGAAACGCTAAACTACGAATTGTGTAAAATATGAAGATCATATGTATGATAATTCATAGAATCAAGACAATTTAATCTTACCATATCCAACTGCATTTAATGACACGTAATATACAAAATGTAAACCAAAAACATATAAAAATGCATAATTCTCAAGAAGAAGTTAGGTCTTATTAAAAACAAAATGAACATGCCTTTGTAACAATAATAAATCAAGCTGACAGTACTAATTTGAAATCAAATAAGCATTACTTTCACTCCTCCTAATATGTATAGCAAATATTTTTGTTGTCCAAAAAATTCTTACCAATTGTTAAGAGAAATTACAAGGTGAAACAAAATAAAGCAATAAAATATTTATTCAACTAAATATGAACCATCTTGTTGCATATTAACTCATTTTACCTTCAACATAATTATTCCATCTTCCCAGAGTTTCGGTAGTTCTTTTGCAAGGTGTTCTTTAATGGGATGTTTATGTTATCCAAATTATTATAATTTTATCTTTGTGATTATTTTTGCAAATACCTAAAGAAGGAAAACCCGGTGGAGCAATGTCTTGTGAATATATTTGATGGGCGGATACATTCTAGCCAAGCTGTAACATTTATTGCATTGTCGCCAAAGAAACGTGAGAAGTGATTTTATCATGATAAAAAACAACATTTTTTCTGATAGCTAATTCTTGCTGATCTTCTTAAATTGTTGCCTTTAATTTGTTAAGTTACGAGCTGTAATTTTCAGAATCAATTGATCCCATCAGATGCTCAACATGAAAGTTTTAAATGAATATCTGATTTTGTGCTGGCTAAAGTTGGTTCATTTTACTTAACCCAAGAATATTTTCGCTGGACATTGTTGTAAACGATCGGTTTTTCATCACTCTTTACAATATGCATAAAGCAAAAGACATTTTTCTTGCATTTATATTGCAAACCCAAAATACAAATACGATCCAAAAGATTGTTTTTAATCAGATTATATGGTACCCAAAGACCATAGTGATTTGATTACCCAACATTCACGGCTTGTGGATTTAAAAAAATAAAGTTTCTGCTAATTCCTGTGTTTTGTAACTGTAATATATGTTATTGTTAATCAATGTGCTGATTTGGTCGTCATCTGAAGTGGGGTGTCTGCTTGTGCCTTCTTCATCTTAAGGCTACACACGCCAACTCTAAAGTTCTGTACATTTCTGTCAGCTAAGGCACTTTCACCGTAAACAGCACATATATTTTGGGAGCTTGCGAGGTATTTTTGCATGTACTGTAAAAATGAAATACCATAAATTGCTTAGAACGCAACTTATAATCTTACATTTTCAAAGGGATGCAAAACTGACGCTAATTCAGTAATATTCAACTTTCTTTCTCAAGCTCTAGTTTGAAATGTGTTCTAATCGGAAAAGTAAGGATATTATATCTATCGATATACCTGACCTGTTCTAACGTGTTATAATCTGATCGATTAAAAATCAGCATGAACTTACCGGACAATCCAATATTTGTAGTGAAACTGAGTTATAATTTAAGCCATTTCAACAGTTCATCCGATCACTTTTATTAACTATATATAGTTTTATGTTTAGCGTCGTGACAACACTATTGGCATCAATTTTGAAAAGTTAAAACTGACACAAGATATCGCTTTGTCAAGGTTTATGCAACTTCATTTTTTCTGTTAACTATTCTGCAATATGTGAGTGCAGATCATTTTACAGAAAGCATTAGATGTAATGTTTTTCTCTATGTTGAGAATGTGAAGTACTATTAATAAGGAGTTACCTCTTTTTGCGACAAACAAAATAAGCATTTTTATAATAATCATCTAGCATTTTTCATTTTATGATATTTTATTACTTTTATAGATTAAATTTGTATTACTATTAAAATACGCTTTCATGAATAATAGTTTGGGATGGTTTTCGTCGTCCGATTTGGTTCGTGTTTCATACGGGTGAGGCATGATTAACTACTCGTGTTCAGGGGAGGTTCTGACGGTGCAGGCTCTAATATTTCGGAGCTGCGTCATTACTTCCGCAATCAATTATTGTGACATCCTTGTTAGATATTACACTTCTATATCAACCAATCAACTGATTGTCTTTTCTACTGATGGCATTTGAAAGCGGATCTTGTGAAATTTCTATTCAACATATACATATATCTCTTTCTTGTAGTGACATTTTTCATAGATCAGATAACATTTCCCAGAATAGAAGTGTATTCGATTGAAGATGGTTTTTCACTTTACTATGTGGTCAAACTGTCACTTTAGTTCCATTGTTTCTAAATTCATAAGAATTGCAGCCTCTAGAACCATGAATTTAGTAATAAAATGAATGTACTCCTTACATAGGCATGTGAAAATAATCCGAATAATTAGCCTAATAAATATAATAATTAATGACGTAGTAAAATCAGAAAACATATATATCAATTACTTTTGGTGAAATTCCAAATTTTTTAAGAAACAGAGAAATCGTTTACAGTTCCCCGCGGTAAAATTGCCTGTCAATGAATAATCGATCATTATATTTACATTTTATTTACATTCATGTTGTAAATTTACAGATTTCAGAATGTATTCACAGTTAAAAGATGGATCTCAGGTATAAAATGCGTATCAAATGAAAAAAATCAAGCCAGACATATAATCGCTGATGAAAAAAATAAATTATATGCCACGTCATCGTTCATTTTTTAAATCTGGACATTTTTACAGAAAAAGAGTCACTGCTTAATAATCCATAGGAAAAATATTACATTATATTTAATTTATATTATATTCAATTTGTATAATATAAAAATTGTATTATATTAAACTACCGTTATTGGTAACAAAGGAGTAATAGAGTTAAATTGTTACTCCCATACATATGGATAGCGATCTGCTAGAGGTGTGCACTGGGGTATAATGATATTCATGACTTCTCATTTTGTGTATAGTTATGTAGTCATATAAAGGTTCATTGTGTTATTGACTTTATTATATTTTTGTTTTTTTATGGAGTTTATTTAAAGTTATTTTTCTTTGTTTGCTGAAGATATGATTGGCAAATCTATTGTTTAAGAGATTTCTATGTAAATAGAGTACTGTAAACAAAAATTAGATATGTTTTTTTCATTGATCCTGCTTGTAATGACGGCTATCGTTTCTTTTGAGGGGCGGTTATTAGCTGTTATAATTCATATGACCATTGTTTGAAGAACGTTTGCAATATCTGGATATTGCTGTCAAGAAAGGGGTTTTTTTTTGGTATCACGTCCGCGTATGAAATAGCGTACTGCGTTTGTCAGATAGAGGATTTTATTACATTACATTCAAATTTACTATATTTATAGAGAAAGGTTGTTTAATGTCGAAGATATAGCAATTGCTAAGCACTGATTGGATATTAAAATTAACACTGAATAGTTATTTTCAGTTATAATTGTCAAGCAAATATATTCATAAACCTGTGGGGGGTTAGGAGGTGCAGCCTTGATGACTGTGGCTATGAATGTGCGCGGCCGTAGTTAGGTGAAAGGCTATTTCTATGTTTAAATAGTAAAAAATTAAACAATCGAAAAGTCTCGTTCTGGTTTTCGATTGGCATTTCGGGCAAAACAAAACATTTGGACCCCAGTCAAATTCCAACGTTTTCATAACAGATTTTTTTTCATGTAGAGGCGTATTTATAATATCATTAATATAATATAATATATATATTATATTTATACCAACAAATACTTCAACTTGAACAGGACAACCATATTACTACACAGGTAGGCTTAAAAGAATTATTCAAAGCTGAATCAATCAAACACCGTTACCATAAAAATCCTAATGATATTATAAAAACGCCTTTCATAAAAGCAACCACACATCTAAAAAATAACAAAAATAATGCTATCCGACGTGACGATAAAACCAATACATTTGTTATTTTAAACAGACAGGAATATCACTCCAAATTACAGGCCATTCTCGACGATCACAATAAATTTAAAAAATTAACTAGTGATACCACAACCCAAATTAAAAACATATTAATAAACTTATTACTGCAAACAATGCTGAAATAGCCCGGCTACATTTATGGAAATGTAAAAATCCATAAAAAAAGATCATCCCCTCCGACCTATCATTTCTCAAATACCCACACCAATATATAACCTTTCCAAGACACTTAACAAACTAATTACTCCCTATCTTCCTGGTAAATATAGTATTAATTCCACTGACGAACTTTTACAGATTCTACATTCCGTAAAACCTAAGAATCAAATAATTGCATCTTTGGATGTCCAAAACTTATTCACAAATGTTCCCGTCCAGGAAACAATTGACATCATTATCCGTGATGTATACAACCATGCTACTCTCCCATCAATCAATATTAAACCCACTATATTAAAAAAAAACTATTATTAGCATGCACCACACAAGTACCCTTTCACGATCCCTTAGGCAATATTTATACACAAATAGATGGTATTGCGATGGGATCTCCTTTAGGTCCCCTCTTTTCTAATTATTATATGGTAAATCTAGAAAATATATAGTTAATGACAACAATAAACCCTCTATATATGTAAGATACATAGATGACATCTTTGTTTTAGGTTAGAATATCGATCAAATTAAATATCTTAAAAACAAATTTGAAAGTCACTCCGTCCTCAAATTTACATTAGAACTTAATATTAATAACAAACTCTCATTCCTTGATGTATTCATTGATTCTAGCACACATAAATTTACTACTTCTCTATATAGGAAACCAACTAGCATAAATTCGTGTCTTCTTAATTATAATAGTGAATGCCCCCAACGATATAAGTTAGCTGTTATAAAAAACTTACTTCAACGCCCACAAATGATATCTTCTTCCAAATCTATATTTTATAAAGAATTACACAACATTAAGCAAACACTAGTCAATAATGAATTTCCCAACTCTGTTATTGATCAACAAATTAAAATGTATCTCAACAAAATTAAAAATAGCTCTAACAATAATTATAATATTAATAATAATGGTTTACATCAAAATAAACATAACACTATTAACTTATACTATGGCAACCAAATACATAATAATTATAAACAAGATGAGAAAACTCTCAAAAACATAATACGTAGAAATGTTAAACTAGTCGAAAGTAATAATCAAATTAAACTCATTATATATTATAAAAAGTTTAAAACAATTGACCTCATAGTCAATAATAACCCAACAAGCACTAAACTAAATTCTTTACAAAAACCAATGTAGTGTACCAAGTTACATGCCCATTCAGAGATTGCATCTCTGATACTAATCAAAAACCTAGTACATATATTGGTTTTACTACAACCACGCTCTCCCCTAGACTAACATGTCATCTTTCTAATCAGAGTACTATTAAACAACATTTCTCTGAAAAACATAAACATGTAGGTAATATCAGATAGATTTTGGTCAACAATACGGTGATCCTTACTCATACACACAGTAAGAGGAACCTGCAGATATTGGAGACCATGTACATCAAATCAAAACAACCAACACTCAATAAAATCAACTTTAAAACAGGAAATAACATATTACATTGAATTTGACTACATGGTTTTGTTGTAATTTCGCGCTATTCCGCGGTGTGACGTCATAAAACAGCATCGCAAACTTAAGAACTGCGTTTATTATTTTTGGTAACTATTGCCGTTGCCAAGCGGAGTTTTATGTCAACACAAAATAAAATCGTCGGTGATGGTGGATTTTATAATATTTCAGTTTAAACAACCTCTCTGAAGATGGCTCATTTGAGCCGAAAGCTTAGAAGAAAACCAATAAATAATTGTCCAAATGTTGGAGAATTTTTCTTTATTTTCAACAGAAATTAAAGCAAAAATGCGACGTTTGGAACGGCTCATGATTAAACATAATAGACATTCATTGTCTCTTATACTTAATAGCATATGTTTAGAAAATTACTTGCTGCCTCGATTTACTATATATATATATATATATATATATATATATATATATATATATATATATATATGTATGTATGTATGTATGTATGTATGCTTCTGCTAATATCTAATCTTAGAAAATTCTATTTAATCTAGAAGATAGTTACATAATTCATAGATTGTGCTCTCGTTATCTATTAATATATGGCTGTCCATTTTTACAAGCTGTCTGTATAATATGACGGCTAGCTATTCCTCGTTGCATACCTATTCTCAGGAGCATTTTCGTTTGTTCAACAACCATAGAGTCTACCTGTGCTTTGTAATGCCACTATACTAAGTGGAACTTAGTTTTTCTGGAATAGAGTACGTTATCTAGTGTAAAAAACATTTTAAACAAAACCTCGGTTACGATGACGTCTAATTTCGTGCTAGAATAAAGTCAGACGTCTCCCAATGCGTTGTGTCTACACAATTTCACTCATCAGGCTTGGGCTTGGTTTTCAGGCACTTTCCCATAGATAAAACCAAGAAGTCACATTCTGGACAAACTGATTGTGATGTTATTTGAACCCTGGCTTAATCATCAGAAAGCGAAAGTTCTATTAATAGTCTCTTGCCAACAAACCTGTAAACTTAGAGTACATATTCTGCCTTAATACAAATGATAGTTCACTTTTTTGTGTTTTCTGTCTCTTTTTTCACATGAAATATAGATTGATATTTATTTAAAAGGAAATGATCAATCTCAAACCCAGAAACTTGTTTTTAATGTTCAGGTCTTACATTATTCTTCAGTAGGTTAAAACCTATTTTTATGGCGGACTTGCAAACCTCTCATTAGTTTGCAAATTTTATAATCCCTGCAATGCTTCGTAATCTTATTAAACTACTGGCGAAACTTATAACTTAATTTCCTAACTGTATTTATATATCAAAAAGAAAAAAGAAACGACTGGAAACTTAAATAAATAAATTTGCGATTATCTCTTTCAAGATAAATATTTCTTTAATTTCTTTTTTATAGCAATATCGCTTTTCTCTTCTTTTTAACTTCTCTTATCTCTGATACTTAAAAAAAAAACGAGAACGCCGTATCTGTATCTTCATAATAGCGAGGATTTGTCGTTTTATAAGGGAATTATATTTACACTCCACAGCGTTCATAAAATGGCACTTTCACTGCGATTAAATACTTCTCCTTTTCTTCACTGACTGTCTGAGCATTTTCCATCAACCAAACGCACCTGCCGTCTATCGACCGCAATCGATATTTTCTTAAGAGTAAATTATATCAGAATTGATTGATTTGATTCCATTTGAATTAGTCTAGGTCCATTTCATTTGGTAGATTCGCCACTCAATGTCACCTCATTCGAAAGAGCATCTGGGAAGCAGTAAAAGTTTTGAGAAATTTTTCTTGTGGTTTCATTGTGGATATTTTCAATTGAATTGTATTCCTGAGTTCAAATTTCTGAGTGCTCACACAAGATACACAGGAATAATTTCCGCGCCTTTGCGCATTCATTCACCAGTGTAAGACAGGTGATAGTAATAATCTCTTGTTTAATTTAGTGTTACTGATTAATTTTCACATATTTATTAAGAGGAAGACTTCTCCAAAAATAAATATTGAGAGAAGCTTTTCCTTCAAATAAAAGTCTTTAATAATAAGTATCGCACGTTCTCACTGGGAAACCTAGTTTTTAACTGTAATTGATCATCGATTTTTGCGAACTTTACAAAGTAGACTCAGCTTTCATATTCAATGCTATAAAGATTTTTACAAAAATAATGCTCTAATTTTAAAAGGTCCAACATCCACTCTAGGTAGAGAAGTACAGTGTCAGCCGCCAAGTTTATGCAAATCTGAGGGTACGATTACGGTTAACATTGCAATGATCTGGTAAGTCAACTATTTTTAATCTTTTCGCCCCAAGTAATGCGGAAATGATATTAGTAAGTACAGGATTACAAAGAGTCAACGTGAGAGAAAAGATTGAAATTAAACAAGATTTGAGAAAATTATAAAAGAAAAGAAAACAAGATGGCGATTGACGTTGAATTTAAATTTTTGAAGATTGTATTTCTCAGGGAAAAAAATTAACGGAAGTGATTATCCTAGGCTGGATGTTTGAGAAAAGAAACTGTTAGAATAGAAGAAAGAGTTGCATGTAGCGATTTAAATAGTAAACTAGCGGGATCTAATCCTGCTTAAATTCATACAGTCGTGTCGACATGTATAAAAGATCATCGGAGCAATTGCCCAAAAAATGTTACTGAAAAGCCAGAAAGAAGCCACGTCGCTTCAGTGAAAATGTGACTGATGTCAAAATGAGTGGACATGTTTGATTACGTTACATTATAAGTTTGTAGATTTTGTACCAAAATTTATATTAATAGCATGATCAGCAGACCAGATATTGAAAAAATATTGAATGCATACGCGAATTATAGATATTAAATATACAACATAAACTAACAAGCATAATCTGATTTAAAGAACAAAAGTCATATTGAACGCATTAATGCCCATCATCCTAATCAAGTATAATCAATGAATCTTATGTTTTTTTATCATTTATAACGGATTCTCTATAAGGTTATAATATCGTTTAGCTTTTCGTATGTGTTTATATGTTTTACAGAAACATAAAATTTATATAAGATTTTAACATTAATTTTATAATAAATACTGGATTTATATAGTTAAGAGTTGATTTCATGGTCGAAATATCGAGTTACGAACTCAAGGCAAAAGAGAAATCTCTTCACTTTCGAAGCAAGAGGTTAAAATTGATTATTACAAATATTGTCTTAATCATACTATTGATCATAATCATCATAAGCCTCAAGGGAATCAAAATCACCACATTAGCAATCAGGAAAATGATCTACGCTTGGAAACCTAGCTTCTTCATAATTATCAACAGATCATCAGATTACATTAACATACATTTATGTATGTATGTATGTATATATATATATATATATATATATATATGTATGTAAGTATGTATGTATGTATCCATCTATCTTTCAATATTAGATTCTTATATAAAAGAAATCTATGTCAGTTACAAAAAAACAGAGTTAATGCCAGTATATGTTTGGTACGTTCTGAAATATATAAACTAGCCATATTTGAAATTATATGATACAAAGGTGTGTTATTCTATTCGAAGATTATTCAAAGA
The DNA here is from genome assembly GCA_037127315.1 of Ascarosepion bandense. Taxonomy (NCBI): domain Eukaryota; kingdom Metazoa; phylum Mollusca; class Cephalopoda; order Sepiida; family Sepiidae; genus Ascarosepion; species Ascarosepion bandense. Next base: position 14,898,394 of record JBBBDQ010000190.1, read on the forward strand.
TATATTCTAGCAAATATATATAAGAGCCTAAACAACCATATAAGAAAGGACCGATGTAGGCTACAAGTATCAGATTATTTTATAGACATGCAGATTATTTTCAATCTTTTACGTGATATCGTATGTTCTTATATAATCTTTCTTTGTGTGTATATATATATATATATATTTTAATTCAGATACTTCAATCCAAGGGAAAAAAGCAGGAAGGTAAATTCCAAAAAACCCGATCCTAATTAATATTAAAAATTTATTTTAATATTAAAAAATGATACAGGAAGAGAGCTCCATGTAATAAAATATTACAGAGCAAATATATATATTAAAAAAGGATTAATTCAAAGATGTTGAATAGCCATTTCGATATGAAGATCCCCACGGGGGACGACACATCACCTCAGCAACAGAAAAAACCTTTCAGAAACTGGAGAAAAATTAGTCTACTTTTCCTTTTTAAATAGAATGCAAAGAAATTAAAAAATAAATAATAAAATAAAATAAAATAAAATAAAAAAATAAAAAAAAATAAAGGGAAAGAAAAAGAAAAAGAAAACGAAAAAGAAAAAGAAAAAGATAGAATAAAAAAAAAAAAAAAAAATGACATCGTCTGGGTTCGCAAAAAAAACGAAGAATGTAACTAAAAATTAACAGACAGACGCGTTAAATCGACGTAGTTTAGGCAATACGGAAAAAAGGTGGTAAGAGAGATAAAAGAAGGAAGGGAGGGTAAAAGAAAGAAACTAAAGAAAAAAAATTTTTTAAATATTACAGACGCTGGACAAATTCAAAAACCCAATTTCCCCAAAACGTTGAAGTATTAGAAAAAGGCCTTTACTTAAAAAGGCATAATTATTAATAAAAGGGAATAAAAAGATATAGGATTTAAAATAAAATTATTTTTAAAAAAATTAGGTCATTTGAAATTAGACTAAATAAAGACAACACTAGGTAAAAAAAAAAAAAAAAAAAAATTACAATTATTATATATATACCTATTGAAGTACACACATACATACATATATATACACACACACAATTCTACGAATAAGAATACATATATACACATACACACACATACATTCAATTTATTACACACTATTATACATATATATATATATATAAATATATACACACATATATATAATTACACACTTATATACATATACATGCGCATACACACATATATATGTGTGTACACACCTATATACAAAAAATTCATATACACATAATATACATGTGTACACACACATGCACACACACACACACACACACATATATATATACATATATACCTATATACACATACATACACATATTCCATATGCACTCACACACATACATATTAATGAATATTATGAAAAGGAGCATTTAAATAGCTAAAAAAATTTTTTTTTCCAAAATTACATATAGCCCACATACATAAATACATATACATACATATATATAAAAAAGTACATCCACACACAAGCATACACATAAAAAAAAAAAAAAAAAAAAATTAAATTTAAAATTAAAATTAAAAAATTTTTTAAATATTAAAAAAATTATAGAAAAAATTTAGAATTTAAAAATAAAAATTTGAAATTAGAAGTTAAAATCCGCCCTATGGCGGCACTTGTTTATAAATTCCCTCCTAAAGTTCAAAAGTAAGTCCTGATGAGGATACTTCAAAATCAGAATCTTCTCCAATAAACACAGACGACACCTATCACGAAAACCCTCAGGGGTACAAGCTGAGCCTATTAATTTCCAGCTGATTATAGGGTCCTGCCCTTCCTCCTTCATTTCCCAGAACCTACGTGATAGTGCCGTCTGGAATCTCTGTTTAGGGTTCGAAAACGAGTACCTGTGATTATAAAGCCTCTGTTTGAAAGAGCCCGCGGACATGCCAATATAGGTTCGGTAATTGACCTATTACCGGACCTAAAAATTACCTATTACCGGACCTAAAAAATTTTTAATTTTAATTTTAAATTTAATTTTTTTTTTTTTTTTTTTTTTTTTATGTGTATGTTTGTGTGTGGATGTACTTTTTTATATATATGTATGTATATGTATTTATGTATGTGGGCTATATGTAATTTTGGAAAAAAATTTTTTAGCTATTTAAATGCTCCTTTTCATAATATTCATTAATATGTATGTGTGTGAGTGCATATGGAATATGTGTATGTATGTGTATATAGGTATATATGTATATATATATGTGTGTGTGTGTGTGTGTGTGCATGTGTGTGTACACATGTATATTATGTGTATATGAATTTTTTGTATATAGGTGTGTACACACATATATATGTGTGTATGCGCATGTATATGTATATAAGTGTGTAATTATATATATGTGTGTATATATTTATATATATATATATATATGTATAATAGTGTGTAATAAATTGAATGTATGTGTGTGTATGTGTATATATGTATTCTTATTCGTAGAATTGTGTGTGTGTATATATATATGTATGTATGTGTGTACTTCTATAGGTATGTATATAATAATTGTAATTTTTTTTTTTTTTTTTTTTTTACCTAGTGTTGTCTTTATTTAGTCTAATTTCAAATGACCTAATTTTTTTTTAAATAATTTTATTTTAAATCCTATATCTTTTTATTCCCTTTTATTAATAATTATGCCTTTTTAAGTAAAGGCCTTTTTCTAATACTTCAACGTTTTGGGGAAATTGGGTTTTTGAATTTGTCCAGCGTCTGTAATATTTAAAAAATTTTTTTTCTTTAGTTTCTTTCTTTTACCCTCCCTTCCTTCTTTTATCTCTCTTACCACCTTTTTTCCGTATTGCCTAAACTACGTCGATTTAACGCGTCTGTCTGTTAATTTTTAGTTACATTCTTCCTTTTTTTTGCGAACCCAGACGATGTCATTTTTTTTTTTTTTTTTATTTATTTGATTTTATTCTATCTTTTTCTTTTTCTTTTTCGTTTTCTTTTTCTTTTTCTTTCCCTTTATTTTTATTTTTATTTTTTTATTTTATTTTATTTTATTTTATTATTTATTTTTTAATTTCTTTGCATTCTATTTAAAAAGGAAAAGTAGACTAATTTTTCTCCAGTTTCTGAAAGGTTTTTTCTGTTGCTGAGGTGATGTGTCGTCCCCCGTGGGGATCTTCATATCGAAATGGCTATTCAACATCTTTGAATTAATCCTTTTTTAATATATATATATATATATATATATATATATATGTATGTATATATAAGAAAAATTAAGACAGACGCGTTATTTTATGGTAATTCGGAAGTATAGGCCTATTTCAGACGAGCCATCTTCAGCTTCCGTCTTCAACGAAGCATTCTACATGAATGGGAATCACAAAAACCTAACCCGGCGAATAAAAATTAAAAAATAAAATAAAAACATATAAGATCATAAGAATATATACAATTAGTTGTAGTATAATGGTTAGCTAATCAAACATTACTGAGTAATTAATTGGATCCTCATTGAGTAATCGTTCATATATATATATATATATATATATATATATATATATATATATATATATATACTTTCGGTCTTGTGCCAAATGTAAGTTCCTGTTAGTAAATCACTATATATATACATAGTGATTTACTAACAGGAACTTACATTTGGCACAAGAACGAAAGTATATATATATATATATATATATATAATTATAGTGTGTGTGTGTGTGTGTGTGTGTGTGTGTGTGTGTGTGTGTGTTTGTATGTGTGCGTGTGTGGATGCATATGGCAGCATGTTATGTATTTATGACACTCTCTTACTCAAATAAATATTTACATTTGTATACAGTCTATAATTACGCATATAAAATAATATGTATGCACTTAACAATACTAAGCATGGAAATTGAAAACAAGAATCTTGCCAGTGATATTAGGTGCACGTGGAATGATAACAAAAGGAACACAACAACACATTTAAAGAATCCCTGAAAACCCCAGCTTAATAGATACACAAATAATTGTCCTGTTAAGTACAGCCAACACACTAAGGAGAACTTTGTCTATGTAACGCTGGGGATGATAAAGGGGAAATAGAAAAAAACATGAAATGGAGCCATAACGACACACCACGACCTGCTTTAGTTCTTCTCGAAGACTTGGTAGGTAGTGCGACCATAGCAGAAATCAAAATATGATGAAAAGTGACAACATAATAATAATAATAATAATAATAATAATAATAATAACAAGATTTACAGTTAGTAGATTCTGTAGAAAAGCAGAACGGAAGCCAAGAGCCGACTATTGCGGCAAAGAATATGAAAATGAAAGCCAAAGATAAAGCTCTTGAACAGATAAAACAGCGCTGGCAAGACAAACCCCTGCATGGCCAATATCCAGTACGTGCCAATAAATCCAATGTTGACAAAGTTAATACTCATCGATGGTTACGTGCATCTGGATTAAATCCGAAACTGAAGGCTTTATTCTTGCAGCACAAGACCAAAGTCTTTTCACGAGAAACTTTCAGGCAAATATTATGCATAATAATATGGATCCAAAATGCAGGTTTTGTGATAAACACCAAGAAACAATAGACCACCTAATCTCAGGCTGTTCTGTGCTTGCCCCAAATGAATATAAAAATCGCCACGATAGAGTTGGGCAATATTTACATTGGGCAATATGCAAACATTATGGAAAAGCTGTAGGCAAACACTGGTATGAGCATCACCCAGCACCGGTTACAGAAATAGAAGATGTAACCATTCTATGGGATTACACCATCTACACAGACAGAAAAATTGAAGCAAACAGGCCAGACATTATTGTTAAAAACCAGAAGGAGAAAACTTGTCTATTAATTGATATGGCTTGTCCAGCGGATTGTAACATAGCAATCAAGTAATTTGAAAAACTGTCAAAATATAAAGACCTGGAAATTGAAATAGAAAAAATGTGGAAATTGAAAACAAGAGTTGTGCTAGTGATAGTAGGTGCACTTGGAATGATAAAAAATGGAACAAAACAACACATTGAAAGAATCCCTGGAAACCCCAGCTTAAGAGATATACAAAAAAATTGTCTTATTAAGTACAGCCCACACACTAAGGAAAACTTTATCTATGTAATGCTGGAGATGATAGGGAAGATAGAGGGACATGAAATGGAGCCATAACAACACGCCACTACCTGCCTTATGTCTCCCCGCAGACTTGGTTGGTAGTGAGACCAAAGCAGAAATCGAAATATGATGAAAAATGACATAATAATAATAATAATTCAAAATTTAGAAACTGACGTTAATTGACTTATCTTTTAACGATAATAACCCGAGATTATTTCACCGAGATTAAAAGTTCATTAACAGTAAATGGAAGCTGCTCCATCCGTGGCAAAATACTTATTTCTATAATTGCATCATCAATTATCATGTCTTTGGCGTTCTTTTTTATTCTTGGCTTTTCCTAATGGCGTTGACTAACTTGTCACTGATTTGTGAGTGCTGAATTGCATTCAAATAGCAGTCGTAAAATATTATAGATTAGCTTATTTAGTGACTAATTTTAAAATTTGAAATAGTTGCTAATTTAAAGATATATTCAACTATATATTTTTAAAAGGTTATTTATTCTTTGTCACCTGAAATGCTGAGTACTATTTTCATTGTTTTAACCTATCGTAAGATGATGTTCATATTCTTTACTATAATCAGAATTTATACATTGGTGACTTCAAGGAATTGAAATATTTTATTTTTCTCCCAAAACAATTGGTCGTTAATTTTAGAATTATTGATAAAGTAAATATGTATCATTAAAATAAGTACATATACTTTAAATTTCTGATATACATATTGCAATTACAAGACATATTAAAACGAAAGAGGAACGAAAGAAAGCAGTGCAAAATGCGCTCGTGTAAATGACTGCTAGAAGAGAGTTTAAGAGAGATATTAAAAAGACAAATGACAGAAAATTATAGGGTGTCAAAAGAGGCACAGCAAAGAAGAAAAAGTAGAAGGAGAAGAAAAAGAAGAGTAGGAGTTGGAAAAAGGAGGAGGAAAATTATAGAAATAATAAGAAAAAGAAAAAGAGGAGGAGGAGAAAAAGCAGGAAGAAAAAGAAGAAAAATTTAATGATAACGAAGTTGAATAAATGCTGTTTGCATGAATATATGTGTATGCATGTTAATCTTCGAACCAATATCATTTATGCGCAAATATCATTTGGAATATAAATCCAGCTTTTCTTCCTCCAGCTATCTGTTAAATAGTAGGTTGGAATATGGCTATAAACCAGTCTAACACAGAAAAAATGGCAAACTTCTGTGGGAAAATCTTCTGTCTAGTCAGTCATGGTTCGAAAGGGACATAATCAACCAAGCGTATATCCGGTATAGCACTTAACTGACTGATATTGAGGTTTGTTGAAAAAGTATCGAGAATGTTGCTGTGGTATCGAAGCTAAAGTGTGCAGTGTGAAGCAGGTTAATAGAAACGGACAAACAGTCGCGTATATAAAAATAGTTGTAATGTTTTTTCTCACTCCAGTTGTTTACAGCAAAGCTAGGAATGAAAGAGTCGTGAGTGGTCGCATTATCCCACTACAGAGATTCCATCAGGGAACATGGTGCGTGCAATACTTTTTGGCCATGCGCAACATTAAACATATCGAAATACCACCATAATCCCTCAATCTCGTGTTTTGAGATTTTTCCTCTTCAGATTTCAAATCTAGCATGAAAGATAAAGATTTCAAGACAACGAGTTATCCCGAAATGATGCGATGACGCAACTGCTCGCTATCCGAAAAACAATTTCCAGGAATGCATTCGTCAATGGAAAAATGATTAAATAAATAAGGTGTCTTCCGGAAGGAGCGACTTTATACGCACTTCTTAAAATAACGATCATATTTAAGATTATTATCGCCATATATTGTTAAAAGTGCTATGCGCAAATATTTAACGATATGATAGAGAAAGTTATACGAATATTTTATTGACATAGAACACGCAATGATCATATTTAATCATTAACTTAAGAATTGAGATGCATCAGAAATTTCAAATATGAAAACTGTGAAAATTACATGGATTTTATAGATAGTATTATTAATATTATTGTATGAATGATCTGTACTCCAATAAAAGTGAAACTAGCTTATAAATACACGAAAACTAATTTAAATCTTACGGCAAATATATCAACTAGGAACGAAAAATCGGGGAGCCGAGTTTGAATTCCATTTGAATTCGTTGCAGTCACTAGCACGTAAATATCCTTGGGAAAAGTATTAATGCGTCTCTTCCCTCCAGTTATGTGTTAAATAACAGAAGAGATTGGGTTTTATAGCCTTGGTTGGAAACCAGCATACTGCAGAAAGTAATAGCAACCTACTGCCCAGTCAGTCATGTCTCTTTCGAGATATGATCGCTCAAGTGTGTTTCATGAATGGCGCTTAACTGACTGATACACTTACCAGAAATTTACTTCAGTTGATTTAGACTTGTGTTTGCAGGTTGACGGAATGGTTAACAACTCGGGAAAGGGAAATCGGATAACCGAGTTCAAGACTCGTTCGTTACATCCAGTTATGATATATTTTTTACGTGTAGCTTAGATGTGAGGCAAGGCCGAATGCATGTGACACCTAGTTAGTATCAAACTCATTATTCATCGTAATTTAATCGTGCTGAACACTACATCACTTCGACATGCCCCGTTTCATTAACTTATGTAAAGAACTGGCGGTTATGGATCGAAAAGAAACATAAACGCACTCATGGCTCATCCCTAGATCACTCCTTGCGACAGTACGGTAGGCTAAAAGCTCATTTCTTCCCAGGAAATTGGATAAGGCATGCGGTCAAAAAGCTCCCGCCCAGGCTGTTAAAATCATCATTGTATATGCAGAAATATTCCATTATATTTTTATTTGCTATTCTCCGACACGCTCTCTATTTTTGTGAACACAGGTTCGTTTCGTAATACTTTTAACTATATTAAATTCCTTATTTAAAAAACAAAAATCCAAAGAATAATGGCCGCAGTTTCATTAAGTTTCTTTTTCTTATACCCATGGCGACCCATTCATAGTTATATTTTGCTCTACTCTATCATACTATCTAACACTGAAGTGCTAATAATATCAATATTAGATAATCACCTCATAGAGGAAGAAATGACGTGACGCAAGAGAAATGTGGCTCAACAGAAAAATTCTGAGGATAACATTGACAGAACACGTAATATTCGACTAAGATTTAAGAAAAAATAAAATAAAGAATATTTATACATAGAATCAGATAAAAAACAACTGAAATTTATAAGTCACATAATCAGGAAGGAAGACTTAGAAGGTTTAACGCGCACAGGACATAGAAATCAAGCAGTGCAGAGGGTATCAGAGAATATCCTATCAAATGACTGTGTAAATGCTTGGTAGAAATGGGATTTAAAGAGATAGCAAAACGTCAGACACTGATAAGGTTTACAAAGTCAGAAAATCTGCGAGCTGTGTTCAAATTCCAGTAATCTCTGTTACATTATACATTTTGGATTATGATAGGCATTCATTTATTTTTCATCTGTCTAGATATAAAAGACAGAATAAACCCGAATCTTTAAATTTGGGTTGCAACGATTCCAAGAGATGATGCTTTGCATTCTAAACTATACTGATAGTGGGAAAGATACATCTACTCATTTGCCCAACAAATTATGACAATTGAGCTGAACTAAATTCAAAGAATCAGCGGAAAAACATAATCACCTAAATTCTAATGCAAAATTAGCACTAGTTCTTACCTAATTTTCTTTTGATGAATGTCTACCTAAAACTATATTTTTTGGGGTATTTATTTTTATAAACTATTATTTACAGCGGAAATTTTTTCCTGGCTCAGGATTTTTCCTGGCTCATGATCCAATATTTATTTTACTATTAAAAACTGAATTGACGGTGGACAATAATGGGTTAAGCTAAAGAGTACATACATATAAGACAATATATTAATGTATGTCGTTAATTCCAGTATGATCGGCACTATCAAATTACGTAGCAATTATTTTGAATATTCGACTGAATTCAAATACTATTTTTGCATAGTCAAACCTGCTTCTGTGATTGTGTGAGTCTATATTAGTGATATGTACTAATTTATTTAAATTTAATCTTTTATCTTTCAGCATTGCGTAGTAATTTTCTATAATCATGTAAGGTTCGTTTAATTGACATTGACCATATTGTGATTGGTTCATTTAATTTATATCAATCGCGCTTGAATAGATTATCAATTTATTCCCACACAAATGAAACTGATAACGAATTATATTCGACTGAGCTTCCTACATGTCTTTCTTCTCTCTTCGCCGAAAGAAGTAATGACGTTAAAAGAAAAATGCATGTTTGAAATCCTTATTTTTTTCCAAGATTGAAATATGAATGAGTCATTTTATATAGAGAGTAATTATTTTGATGTGGTTAGTACTTCGAATAAGGAATAAAGAGGAAGCCTCTAGCAACAGAGACGGGATTCTACATACGAGTGCTAAGAATATCATGAAAGTATCAAGAGATAAACAAAATAATTTTAAGTAAAATGGACAAAAAAGGAACCTGCACTTGGAAGTACAGCATTTAGTAACATATATTAACATTTCGAGTAGGAATAGTAAATTGATAGTGTTAATCATACTGCAATTAAAAACAAAGTAATAGATTGGTTAACATAAACAGTATACACATACAAAACAATTTTTTTAAGAGTAAAAATAAATAACCAATGTTTAAAATATGCCAGTAAAATTATCCGCTATAAATTATACTTGATAAAAATTATACAGGAAGTATATTATTAACTGGAAAGACTTAAACAATGCTAGTAACATAATAATTCTAATTTATTGGCAGTTCATAATATGCACTTGTTGATCGCGTAGTTCTGAAACTCCGTGTCTTGCTTTAGACTTAGGATAATTTGTATATTTATGAATATTTAATTAAGAGATTTGTTGCCTTATTCTGACAAATGTTCTAGTAACACCAGATAAATATTTATATAAGGTGTATTCCTGCGTGCGTAAACATATATATACTTGTTAACCTCCATAAACGCATACACTTAAATACAACCAATCACATACACACACACACACACACATATATATATATATATATATATATATATATATATATATATATGTATATATTAGCCAAGATCTACATCATCATCTATTTTTACAGACACACAAACACATGCACACACGTAGTTTTACTGATAGAAGTTACTTTGGGCAAAGATGTTTTCATTAAAATTGCTCGATATTCGGGTACAATTTCTGCAGGAAAAACAGCCTTGACGAGTCAAAGCTCAAAATGATCGCCTTACAAAACTTCGAAGTCGGCAAGAATCTACACATTTAAAGTGATCAAGTGCACTAAAACTATATATACTATTATTATTATTATTATATGTATATGTCGGATGGTAACAGATAATGGTGATTGATTTGGGGAATATAAAAACATATAAATTTGTTCATTTGTCAATAAGTAACATTTTCTGTGTCTTAACATTCATCCTAGACAAATCCTCGAAATATCAAAATTTCACTCATTTTCTTGCTTTGAATATCAATGCATATATTATTTTGCATGAATGTACAGAGTGGTTTGATAAAGAATTGAATGAGAAATCGGAGACGTGAGTTTGATTTGTGGTCGGATTTATTATACACGTATACAGAAATAAACAAAGGAAAGGTAAAACTCCGTTTCTTTTCACAAAACTATGGGCTCAATAACAGCACAGATTGAGTCCTATGATATTGATAACCAGTCTTCTATAGAAAGTAACGATAACCTACATTGAGAAATATTTTGGGTTGTTTGTGACGAACCTAAATGGACATGTTTGCCAGAGAACCTATTTAACTTAACTGAATGATTACATTAGGTATATCTATCTACTTTCTTATATATATATATATATATATATATATATATATATATATATATATATATAATCTGTGTATATATACATTTTTCACATACAGTAATATAGTACTATATATCTATTGCTATGTGCAATTTGCTTGCTGATGTGAAAAGGGAAATGTGTAACTGCTAAATGTAAATTTTAGTTAGGTTGCTTGCTTCTATTTAAAATTGTTACTCAAATGCCAATGTAATATGAATAAATACAGTGAGAAGAGAATAAGAAGTCGTTATTGTGAAATAAATAGTTTATCAATAATTCTGTCAATTCTCAACGCAACGACTCACATTCAAGATATAAGACAAAAATAATGAATCCCTACTTTGACATCATCACTAACAGTTCATTTTTCTTTCTTTTTACAATGTTTTAGCTGAGACATATTTTACATTTCTGTGTGTCATTACCACTTAAAACGACATACTATTTCTCCCCTAAGAAAAGCGATGAAAACATTACGACACAATGTGGTTACTAAAAGTGAACGAAGTGAATGAGAAATAATTGCTAAAGTGTAACGACAAGGAAAAGAGTAGGTGTCCTAGACACAGGTGGCGATTGAGGCTGACCAGACAACAACAATTGGAAAAAAGCTTCAGTGGAGTGAAATGAAAGATTAGAAATCTTTAGAAAAGAACATTTTGTAATCATTTCACCCTAAGAAATGCGATAAAGACAATAAAACGCAAATGTTAAATGAGCGTTAGAGAAAATGATAAAAAGTCAATATTTAGATACGGGAATAGTAAAAAAAAAAAAAAACAAACAAACAAGAAACAAATACATAGTAGAAAACTATTGACATCGCATAAAATCTTTTGAGAATCTATACTACCTGGAAAGCAAAAATCCTACAAGCGAGAAATAAGACAGAAGAAAATGTTAGCACAGCAATTAAATAGTATTTCTATAATGTACAGAGCGTGATTTATCGTTACTCGGTTAGTATGCATTGTGACTCTTAACTATATTACTTCTTTTGTGAAACATCCTACCTTCTTCCATACATATGCGGGTGAGTGCTCATCCTCATATAATTATCGGCTCAACATCCTCCTTAGTTTCATCAGCAAAATCTTTGAGGTTATAATCCTGAATTTTCGGGATCAACTGAAAAGGGGCAACATCTTGCGCGACAAACCGTACAGATTGGTTTGGCACGTTCTATTTCTCTATCAGAGGATCCTAAACCAACCGATACATTAGCAAATCCATGCGTCACGAGAACGATAGCATTAGTAAGATAGAATGCCTTCCAGAAAGGTTAGATAGGGGGCTTCAACCCTTTGTAGATATGTAAACACTGAAAAGCTTTTCAAGTATAATGTCCTTCATAACAAGTAGAAATAAAACTTTAGTTACTTTTGGTCGGTTCTCTGACGCCGTTGAGATCAGAGCAGACATTCAAAAAGTATTGCTTTTTATTTACCGCATTTTTCTAGATTGCATTAATAATATTCTGAATCGTATACTTCAATCATTTTGAATACCTGTGTAGATGAGGCAACATATATTAGGAAACCTTCAGCTTTCTACAAGATCAGAACTTGACAGCTGCTATCTTGTTTGACCAAACTTCAAGGAATGTAGGAAAAATTGTGGTTATATTTATTATCTCAAAAACAAAAGTAGTATTCATTTATTATAATCGGTTTGACCTTGAATATCGCAAGCAACAGGTATTGTGCTGGGGATTTAGGGATTAAGCTTTCACAAGACAACAAGCGAACTTCATATTTACGATACATTGAAAAAGATTCTGGGAAACTTTTCGGTTACATGTACAGTTTCAGTAAGTATCTAACTCCTGCTATGATCAACTTTTAGAAGAACTGAATAAGGCTGTAAAGGGAATAACGGTTTCAGATATGATAGAGTTTAAATGAATCTACCTGTCCTTGTGGGTGATGCATTAGTTTCTACTCCACAAATCCTGTCACTGAAAAAAACTTTGCAAGCATCTGGCCACAATAGAGCTATTTTCGATATGTTCAGATAAAATATATTCTCTAAGTACCCCAATGCTAACCGTTACAACTAAGACATATTACGTAAATTGAGGTGAACGCCATTTATTCCTTTCGTTTCCTATTATTAGGTTTATAAATAGTGCTCGATACAAAGTAGAGATTAATATTGTGTTATTGTTATTACAATGGTTTATAAACGTATTATGTCTCTACACAAAAATATCCATGTTTAAAAACAACACTGTTTCTTCAGGTGATAATTGAAAATAAATAGTGAAAAGATTTATTTAGAATATATGAGATGAATTCATGGTCATCCGAAAATGAAGTGCCATTATTTAGGAATATGACCCATAATTACCTAATTCTCATTTTTGAACGGACAATATTGACACACTTTCAATCATATTCTCCAATTATTACTCCTTCATTTTCTAAATAACCAGGAATTAATGTTATATTTTGTAAAAAATAATTTTCAACATTTATTTTTAAAGTCACCTGAAGAAGGATAGTATTGTATTGAAACATGAACATTTTGGATTGTGAAATAATGCCTTGATAAACCGTTGTAATATATATATATATATTGTGTGTGTGTGTGTGTGTCTGAGAGAGAGAGAGAGAGATGTATCAAAATATTTTACAAAAGCTGAAGATGATATACTCACAATAAAACAAGAATAAAGTTTATCGAAACATATAGCAGAAAATTCTTTTTTTAAGTTATAAAAATTAAAGAATGTTCATATTTGATGGTGTGCATTTGCCATGGTAAAATGTTTACTTTTGTCATTCCGAGAGAATTGTGGCTTGTCTGTCTACAACATTTCAAGTGTGTAGTAGTGAGCTAACTTAGCAAGGTTCCGTTTCACAATGGCAGGATATACCTACTGTGAGCAAGCAGATATAACTTTTACACACGACCTCCCTAATGGTAATGGACTTGAGATTGTACTGTTGTATAAGATTCTGTTTCCCGGCCGAAGGGAGTTGAGTCTAACTGACTTTGCTGCTGTTTATCGCCGCAGTGCTGAGATAGGAACCATGACACCAAATTTTGGAAAAGTATTTGTCTATTCTTGGATTGTATGTTCTATGTATGTCTGCGTCAAATTTAATCGTAATAACTGAATGTCCTCTCTGCAGACTTACGTTTGTATATGAAATTATCCTTATTTTAGCGTGAGCAACCCAACCCCAAATGTTGAAAATTATTTTGATGGACTCCTTCCCTCACTCTCTCTCACTCTCTCTCTCTACACACATATATATATATATATATATATATATATATATATATATATAAATATATATATTTGTGTGTGTGTGTTTTGGTGTGTGTGTGCATCTATCTATCTATTTATATATATATATATATATATGATTATGCTTACGTATATGCATGTATTTTGTGTCTATATATTTTCCCATATATATATATATATATATATAATTTTTGGGGATATTATATTTCATCCATAGTCGTATTTGGATATTATGTTTTAATCAAACAGTATATTTATATATTTATCTCTACCGGCCTCATTATTTGCGAAAATTTTCTAACGAAAACGTGCGTCATTAGGCGGGATACTAATCTGCCATCCCTTTCAACAAAAGAGAAGGCACTAATTGACATGGTGCGTAGAGAACTCTAGACTACAAAGGATTCCACAGTATAATCGAATTCAAATCAAGCCCTATATACCACAATTTCGATTCTACGTAAATAACATTCTCTGCTCTGAAATGTATCGTAATGACAACAAGTGTAAACAATGTTACGGAAAGTACCGAAAATTAACGTGATAGTTAATTTATTTTAGCTCTTTTATAGTTAATTTATTTTTTTGAACATTATTCTTAATCGATACTCGTATTTGAATAGATATTCTGTTTCTCGAATGATTGTGAATGACAAACATTTTCGTAACAAAATTTATCATAAATAATCAGCCCGACAGAAATATATATATATATATATATATGCTGTTTAATTAAAAAAAAGGATATCTACTCAAATACGAGTATCGATTAAAAGTATGTTTCAAAAAATAAATTAAATATATCCGTTGTTAAAACCATTTAGTCTACATATATATATAATATATATCAGTTGAATTAAGCATTGCTCATATACACATATATAATGTAGACCTTTCAAATATTTTTAAATTGAAAAATAACTATTTTTGCAACCTTGGTTTCAATTTTCTGCTATTTTCAGGTGATTTATAATAACTGATTTATCAACGTTTTCAAACTACGACAAGAATTTTAATAACGCCTGCCTGGAAGTTTGAAATAACTCTAAAATTTAAAATTAGTGAAGTCATTTTTTAAGGATCTTAAATACATTTATCAAGGTTTGTATGACACTAAAGTTATTTTCTGGTGTGATTACGTCCAGACATCATTTCGGATTTTTCATTTAGTAATTTTTTTCTGTAAATAATATTATGTCTACCTATTCTTCTTGGAACAGTTTGCAGACATCAACAATGTTGGAAATGTTCGTTTTATTTGTATTATATTCCATGTTATATCAGTATCTTTTCTGTCATTGCTACACGTGTTTAGCCAATTGTTAAGTTTCCTATTTTCGCTAGAGATCGGTGATTATACCATATATTTTTTAAATAATTTTTTGTAGATGCTAAGTACGTTAGTCTTTGCCCATCTGTATAATACACATCTACTTCGTAAATAACTGCGTCAAGTGGGCATTTATTTTTGTCCCTACAGTTTCATACTTTATATGTGATATTAAGTTGCACGTTTTTTACTTTCTGTCATTATGTTTTTTATGTAATTTTCTAAATTGCTTGCACAGCTATAAATCAAGTTTATTGTATTTCTGTTGAATATTTTATGTACTTCCGATTTTTATGGAAGTGTTTACTAATTAATTAAAAAAAAGATTTCCTTTTTTATAATTTTATTTCTAAATAATTTGGGGGTGGTGAACAAAATAATGTTTTGATTTCTAGTATTATTTTCATTTGAATTTTAAACTGAGGTTTGTAGTTTAATTCAATTTTAAAGCTTTTTCATTTAAGACATACATAATCTTTCTTCCTTTCATCGAAGATTGTTTTGTGAAAAGACTTTTTAGTTAATCTGTGTTCTGTTCCGTTAGAAATTTGTTTGATGATGCAAGCATAATGGTGAGATCTACTCTTAACAGTATTGGCAGTACTTGTTTTCATATATGTGGAGACACTGCCAGTGAGTAGAGTAAGTCTACATCAAAATATTGAAAATGTTTTAAACATCATGTGATCGATTTCGACTTAGCAGCTAGAATACAGTTGCTTTCTCACCGACGCAGTGTGGCTTCCCTGTGTCTCTTCTATAAATACTTTCACGGCTTCTGCTCCGATGAACTTAGCTCTCTGTTACCCACTATATATGAATTTCCTCGAGCCACAGGATTAGCAACCTGGTCCAACACTTTTACTGTGAAACCGATAAACTGTAAACGCGAATTCTACTCCAGCGTCTTCTTTTCTCATACTTTCCGTCTGTGGAATTTCTTTCCGCTTATTTGTTTCCCGACAGCTACAATCCCAAAGAATTTATATGTAAATCCAACAGTCTTCTTCTATTTCACTAACTTCCATCCTCTCTCTCTTTCTCTCATGCTCTTATCTCTGTCCACCCCACTCTCATCAGCATTCTCATCCTTCTCATACACACACCCTGAAACTCCCTGTAATCGGTCTCTCTTTCGCATAACATTTCTCTTATGTAAACCCTGCACAACAGTGGAAGTGAAATGCCTTGTTTGGATTATAAAAAAAAACATGTTGCTTTCTATTTCAAAATCGAGGTTATTGAAGAGATTGAAATGTGTTTTTCTCATGTTATAATTATTTCTTGTGTTGTCCTGCGGTATCATGAAATGAATAATGTTCTTTCGGTGACTGGTGTGTGTGTGTGTGTGTGTGTGTGTGTACACACTTTATATACAACACGTTAAAATTTTCTTCTCTGATTCCATGCACTTATGTCTTAGTGGGTAGCGACTCCGATTGACACCAGATCGGTCGAGTTTCGATCCCGGACAGAAGCAAGTGGATGTGTCTAGCCACACTAATGATCTGTGATACACCGAAACCGGCTTGTATGTGGATGACTAGTATATATCTCCAATGAACTTAGATCACTGGTGCACTCTAGGTACGAAGTTGCACGAGATACTAGATTAGCGACTCCGTCCCACCCTTTCAGAGTGAAACCGATAAAATGTAACCGTACTTTCTACTCCAACAGCTTCTTTTCTCGCAATTCCCGCCTGTGGAAGTCCCTTCCGCATACTAGCTTCCACGACAGTTACAACCTCCAGGAGTTTAAATGTAAGGTCAATAGACACCTCCTAACACACTAACTCGCATCCATTCTCTCAAACACTTTTCCTATGTACTGCCTTACTCGTCTATCACCCTCCTTCTTACATTTCCTATATCCAATGGAATGACTTGCTTGCGGTGAAATGATTAATATATATATATATATATATATATATATATATATATATATATATATTAATAAAGAAATATTATCTTACGTCTATAGTACAGCTTACAGTATAGCCTGTTAATCAATAAGCAGTTGCATGTTTCAAATTTAATAGATTTGAATTTAAGTTCACTCGATATTCAGGGGAATTAAATCATATAAATTTAAATTACAGCTGTTTTAATGACAAGATTAAAAAGCTAAATATTGTACTGTTATATATGGATAAAAAATTAAATTTGAAAATTTGAAAATTATATATAGAAATTTAAAAGAATTAAAAATAATAAACAGCAGGGAGAAGAAATGAATGATGCAGAAATGTTGAATCTTAAAATTTTTAATTTTAAACTGAGGTTTGTAGTTTAATTCAATTTTAAAGCTTTTTCATTTAAGACCATATTGAATGTTAATTATTTGTTTAGTGTCGAAATTTAGGCTTTTCATAAATTTCTACTAAACTGTTGCCAGTAATGTAGCAAGGTATTGATCGTTTACTAATCGTGTTATGTTGACCCTAACAGAAAAGCCTTTCAGTGTAGTCTTGTTGATATTTAACCAAACCTCAGGTATCATTAAATAGCCTGGTATTTAAGGTGGATTGCAATTTTAATAAAATTTTACACGTTATTTGCTTTACATTTGTGTGAATGTGTTTAAGTGTATTTGAATAATATATGTTTGATAATTGTGTTATTGTGTATTAAAATAAAACATTTATTCATAAACGTTTTATTCATCTGATAGACGTGCATTTAACTTGTCCGAACATCAATGGATATTTTAAGGCATATGAGAAATGTAAGTTCCATCTTGAGGATGATGTCATTTCTGCTACTCAGATGAAGATATTATTAATTTTGACATTGTAAAAGACATACTACCTCTGTTTCGCTTCACAATTCATCCATCACCCAATATCAACTGTAAAGCAAGTTTCAATTGGAATATGTTTTCTTATTTCTTCCTGTTGCGGTTTTTATCTTTCTTTCGGTTATTTTTTTTTCTCATTTTTCCTTTCTTATTTTGATTTTTCAATATTTATACCTCTTTTTGTTTTGTTGACAGTTTCCTCTTACGATCTTTACATTAATTTTGATTACGTTGGAGCAACTATATCCAAAAGGATTCAGGTTTCAGTTCATTCATCTTTAAGCGAATATTTCTTCCACCTTTCCTTGATAGCAATTGTAAATGATTTTGCTTTTGTTTTTCATCTTTATCAGATTTAGTAGTTTATCATACTTAGATTTAATATTTGGATATATTTACTACAAAGTAATGTCTTTATAGATTCTATTCCAATAATTATATGAAAGATGCATTAAAATAATATGACTGAAACCTTCTTTAAGGATATTTAATCAAATATTGTTTATCTCCCAGCGAGATTTTAAGAGCAAGATGTCTTTTGTATTTGGCACAAAATATAATTTTTCTTTTAAATCTCGAGATATTTTTACATATTCTTTAAATGAACTCATATTCGTTTATCTTTCTTTTTCTTTAATTACATGCCTTCTGAATATCCCCCTTTCTTCTATTTATTTTATATGTATTTCTCTCTTTGTGTGATGAGTTTTACGAATTTACACGATTCTTCGATATTTTTCTGTAATCCGATTTTCAGATGGCTGTTAATAATTTTAAGTGATTTCTAAGATAAGAAAATATTTCTCAAAAATTGTAAAATACAATTATTTTTGTCGGGAAATGTAGTCGAATGTGTTAACTGTTTGAAATTCCTAGATACGTAGTATACTGAGTACACAATTATTTTTAAGCGAATCTATAATAGTAATTCCAGTCACAAAATCTGTCAATGAGTTTAGACGAAAAATGACCCTAGGTTGAAATGAGGTTTTGATAGATTCCTGTGTAGTTGACTTCCACAACAGTTGATAAGAGCAGGCAGACAAATAGAGGGTGTGAGTTTAATATTAGTATTCGAAGCAGTTAAATGTAATTATTTTTATTTCGTGCTGGTAAAAATTATAAAAGGAAGGAAATGAAAATCTTACATTCTACTTCCCCCCCCCCCCCGGCTGGGTTGATTGTTTATAAAAATCATAATGCAAAGACAAACAGAATGAGTTGGCTACCGTAATATAATAAGAATTTGGAAGAAGATTCTAAATACGGTCGGCCTGAAAACACGCCTGATGCTAGATATAAAAGAAAAACCAACTGATAGTCCCTTAGAAAAAATCCAACACGAATATTCTACTGAAATACCAGCCAGCTGATTTCTTTTCCGTCATTTATTTTGATTTACTTGTAATTTTGTAATTGTTCGAGATATGTAAATATGTGTATACATAAATCTACACCGTGCGCTGAGATCTTGAATCTTGTTTTTTTTTTTTTTTTTTTTTTCGTATACCAATCCCTCGCATGTCTAGACCAAACTCTTCAAGTGATAATAAGCGGTTCAATTTTGATTAAACCGAAATCAACAACACAAAGTGTACGGAATCGGCCAAACGTCAGGGAGGTTGACAGGACGCAGCCAGGAGTCGCGTTATACCTCATTCTCTCATTTTTATGTTTGGAAAATTTTTCTCATACCCAATCGAAGATGAGGGCATTCTCAACTTATTTACTGAGCAAGATATTGCGCGAAAATCCCCATAAGAGATGAGAAATATAGGAAGGACGAAGAGAAATTGCTAGGAAAAACCTGAGGATCGTTAAATAGCAGTTACTTTTAACTATTTATATTTTAAATGTTGCAGTTAATGCCAAAAAATAAGTAATTCAAAATATCAGTCAAAATGTATTTAAAAGATTAAAAGAATAAAGAAAAGCTGATAACCATTGTGAAAATTATTTTGTATTGAGAAAAATAGGCTTCAAACGACATGAATGCAAGTGGAACAGAGTAAACCATAAAATACATTTCTTACTGAAATTGTGTACATAGTTGGAATATCACCGATGAGGTGACATAGCAAAAGGTCAAAGACCACTAAGAGCTACAAATGCCCGTAAAATTAAATACTAGTAGAAATGCAGAACAGGCTCGTAGATTACATATAGATGTAGGGAAAACGAAAATACTCCTTAATTAATAATACCATAAACTCAAGAGAATACGAAACTTGAAACTTCGGATAAATGTTTGGATACGACGTGAAAACCTCAAAAATGTAGTATATGAACGAAGCACATATGACAGTGATTATCGGTGAACATAAACTAGTACTGAAGGGCATTAAACAAAAGTAACTGAAAATTCGTGTAAAAACTGACGTCATTAAGAGAGTATGATATAAATATCAGTTTGGATGCTGCGAAGAATGCCGAAGCAATTGTATATATTTGTATAATGTATTTTCTAAGCAAATAGCTATAATAAGTTTCAAAATTCCTGCCCGAGTTCAGTGAATAGTAATAACAATAATAAGAAGAAGGAGGAGGAGAAGAAGAAGAGAAGAAGAAGAAAAAAATATTCAGTAATGAAAGAAAGCAGTACATACAAACAAAGTTTACATTTAGTAGATTCTGCAGAAAAACAAAACAGAAGCCAAGAACCAACTACTGCGGCAAAAAAATATGAAAAAGCAAGCCAAGTAGAAACACTTGAACAGATGAAACAAGGCTGTCAAGACAAACCTCTGCATGGCCATTATCCAGAACGTACTAATAAAAGAAGTTTTTACTGATCGATGGTTACCTGCGTCTGAAACCGAAGGCTTTATTCTTGAAGTGTAAGTTCATAGTCTTTTCACTAAAATCACACCTGACTTAGGTCTTTCCGCAGAATTGTTATGTAATGCGACAATAGCAGGTATCAAATTGTGATAAAAATGACAATATAATAGTAAATTTGAAAAGCTATCAAAATATAAAGACCTGGAAATTAAACAAAATGTAGAAATTGAAAACATGAATACTATGAGTGATAATAGATCGGAATGGTAATAAATGGAACAAAACAACAGATTGAAACATCCCTGGAAATCCAAGCTTAAATTGTCTTGTTAAGTACAGCCCACTCACAAAGGCGATCTTTGTCTATGTAACATTAAGGATATTATGAGAGATAGAAGAAAAATTAAATTTAGTCATAACAACACAGAACGAACTATGGTCACACTATCTACCAAGTCTGCGGGAAAAAATCGAATTTTGATAAAATGACATAATAATAGAAATAATAATAATAATAATAATAATAATAATAATAATAAAGAGAGAAACAAAGAGATTATACAAAGAGATTTTACAGGGAAATAGGTAAAAAAGTATTGAAGTGACAGTCCCCCCCCAGAATGGAAGAAGTCACACAGTTCTGGGAAAAGATATGGGCTAGCCCTAAAGAACATAGCAAGGAATTTCATTGGATTGCGCAAGAGAGAGAAAGAATGAAAAATAAACCAGAACAGAAATGGCCTGGAATTACAGAAGATCATGTTAAATTTGCACTAAAAAAAGCACAAAATTGGAAATCCCCAGGTATAGATAAAATTCCTAACTTTTGGCTATATTATTTAAATACAGCACATAAAAAACTAGCCAAAGAAATTCAAGAAATGGTTGATGATCCCACTAAAATTCCTGCATGGATGACCAAAGGAATTACATTTCTTCTACCCAAGAATGGTGACACAAACAACCCGAAAAACTACAGACCAATTACATGTCTTCCGACAACATATAAACTATTAACATCTATTTTAACAAAACAGACATATTTATTCTTAGAAAGAAATGTCATGATATCGCTTGAACAAAAAGGGTGCAAACGTGGCTGTTATGGATGTGAAGACCAATTGCTAATTAACAAAATGATCCTGGAAAGCTGCTACAGTACAAAGAAAAATCTGAGTACTGCCTGGATAGATTATCGAAAGGCATTCGATAGTGTGCCACATTCCTGGATTTTAAAGACTTTAAATATACACAAGATATCGCCCGTCATCATCAATTTCATCAAAAAGTGCATGTCTATAAGGAAAACAACCCTTTACCTCAATCATATAAATGGAACCTATAAGTCTGATGAAATAAACATCAAAAGAGGTATATTTCAAGGTGATTCTTTATCTCCCTTACTATTCTGCATATCATTAATAGCACTAACCAGTCAACTTAATAAGACAGAATGTGGTTATAAAATAGGACAAAAGAAAATAAGCTATATGATAAGAATGAAAATGAGCTGGAAGGTCTTCTGCAAATTGTAAAATGCTTCAGCGAAGACATTGGAATGAAATTCAATTTGAATAAATGTGCTAAAGCTACAGTTTTACGTGGATCAATACAAGAAACATCCTCAATTAGCTTAGACCCGTCTGTAACAATAAAAGAATTGAAACCAGAAGCAGCTTATAAATACCTAGGTGTAAATGAGAGCGAAAATATTCACCATAAAAAATGAAAGAAATAGTGCGTAAAGAGTATTATAGAAGGCTAAGAATGATATTAAAAACTGAATTGAATTTTCAGAACAGAGTTATGGCCATTAATAGCCTTGCAATCCCAGTTGTCCAATATAGCTTTAACATTTAAACTGGACTCTAAACGACATCAGGCGAATGGATGTTAAAACAAGAAAGCTTCTTTCTAAGCATAAGATGCACCATCCAAAGGCTGATGTAGACCGTCTATACATACCCCGTAAAGAAGGTGGAAGGGATCTTATTCAGCTGGAATTGTCATACAAGACAACAAATATTGGCTTACTAACATACATAGAAACAACAAAGGATTGGATGATACAATTAGTAAGGCAACATGAAGAAAGAAAGAAAAAATACTCAATAATAAAAGAAGGCAGTAAATACAAACAAGATTTACAGTTAGTAGATTCTGTAGAAAAGCAAAACAGAAGCCAAGGACCAACTATTGCGGCAAAAAACATGAAAATGAAAGCCAAAGATAAAGCTCTTGAACAGATGAAACAGCGCTGGCAAGACAAACCTCTGCATGGGCAATATCCAGTACGTGCCAATAAATCCAATGTTGACAAAGTTAATACTCATCGATGGTTACGTGCATCTGGATTAAAGTCTGAAACTGAAGGCTTTATTCTTGCAGCACAAGACCAAAGTCTTTTCACTAGAAACTTTCAGGCAAATATTATGCATAATAATATGGATCCAAAATGAAGGTTTTGTGTTAAACACCATGAAACAATAGACCCCCTAATCTCAGGCTGTTCTGTGCTTGCCCCAAATGAATATAAAAATCGCCACGATAGAGTTGGGCAATATTTACATTGGGCAATATGCAAACATTATGGAAAAGCTGTAAACAAACACTGGTATGAACATCACCCAGCACCGGTTACAGAAATAGAAGATGTAACCATTCTATGAGATTACACCATCTACACAGACAGACATTATTGTTAAAAACCAGAAGGAGAAAACGTGTCTATTAATTGATATGGCTTGTCCAGCGGATTGTAATATAGCAATCAGGGAATTTGAAAAACTGTCAAAATATAAAGACCTGGAAATTGAAATAGAAAAAATGTGGAAATTGAAAACAAGAGTTGTGCCAGTGATAGTAGGTGCACTTGGAATGATAAAAAATGGAACAAAACAACACATTTAAAGAATCCCTGGAAACCCCAGCTTAAGAGATATACAAAAAATTGTCTTTATAAGTACAGCCCACACACTAAGGAAAACTTTATCTATGTAATGCTGGAGATGATAGGGAAGATAGAGGGACATGAAATGGAGCCATAACAACACGCCACTACCTGCCTTAGGTCTCCCCGCAGACTTGGTTGGTAGTGAGACCAAAGCAGAAATCGAAATATGATGAAAAATGACATAATGATAATAATAATAATAATAACAACCTGCATTTTCCGAATTGAAAGAAGTTTGCAGCTCTTTAGATAAAATAAACATAAGTAGAATTGTCCACCAATCTCTCACCATTTTTGGAAATCTTTTCTTTTATATATATTTTTTGCATATTTGGACATTCAAGTTTGACTAATTTATTTGTACAGCCCTATATTTCTATTATAGGAGGATATAAACAGTCTGTTTATATGCTGTTTTAATTTGCTTTAATGGTGTTTTCTATCATTTTTCTATTTACGTATAAATATCTGTTTACCTTTTGCAATCTTGTAGTATTGTTATTTCTACTGACAGATAAATATTTTTTTCTTTGAAAACAAATATCAGCTTCCTTTAACGATTTGGTATGCCCACATTGCATTTAATTTCCTAAATAATGTTACATCTATTTTATCTAAACAAAATCTCGTTCAGTGTTTATATTATTGTTTAGATTTTCAAATTCAATAACTTTCCACAGTAACCAGTGGATTACATTTTCTTCTGAAGCATATGACTTAGTGTATTTCTTCATATCTACATAAGTGCCTTCTTGATTTATGATTACTGCGTTTTATGTGTATCAAAAATGTAATATCAGATAATTTTCTATGCATGTGTCAGTATATGCAATACTTGCTTCTTGATAATATAACCGATATTCTGCTCAAGATGGTTCTTCATAAATCATTTGACTTCAAAAAACACCGTTTAGTGTTTTTCTTAAGTGGCATATTTGCGTTTATTCTGTTTCAACATTTGCCTCATTAATTGTTTTTTTAATCATTTCATCCCGAGCAAAGCAGAAACGCCACTGATGTGCAGAGGGCTACATCACTGTAAAAAGATTAATTAGAAAAGAGTGAGGAGTACAAACTAGTTAGAAAGGAGCAATAGAAAGCTGAGAATGCAGTTGCGATGACAGATACATAGGTGGAGAGAAAGGGAAAGTTATACGGGGGTGGGGAGAGAGCTAGAGTCCAGTGGTTAGTAGATGAGTATTGACTTTGCATTTAAATTTCTGGAGGTTTTAACCGCCAGGAAAGCAAGAATATGGAAGCGAGTTCCACAGGTGGGAAGTGCGAGAGAAGAAGCTGTAGGAGTAGAATTTTCGTCTGCATTTGGCTAACCTGACTGTGTATGGGTGCGATCCAGTTGCCATTCTGGTTGCACGAGTAAACACCTGTTGAGTAGGCACCAGTGACTTATGTTCGTCCGAGCAGAAGCCATGACAGTATTTATAGAACAGACAAAGGGAGGCCACATTTCGACGATGGGGAAGTGGCTGCAGTCGAGCCGCCAGATCAGTACCTATCACATTACTGACTCTCCTTTGGAACTTGTCAAGAACACTGAGGAGAACGACAGGGGCGCCTGACCATAAATGGCAGCAGTACTCCATGCACGGACGGATGGTTGACTTGTATATATGCAGGATGGATTCCGGCGGAAAAAACATCCTGGATTGACATAGTGACCCAACCTTCTTAACAGTAGATTTTGCTATGGATTCAATATAGTGGTTCCATTTGAGGTCTGAGGACAGGGTAAGGCCGTGGAGGCGTAGTGTATTGCTCTCCGGGAGAATCGCTTGGTCCATGCTTATGGGAGGCAGGAGGGGTTGCCTGTAATGATTGACAGACAAAAGCTTGGTCTTAGACGAATTGAAGTTGACAAGCCACTTCTTGCCCCAATTCACCTCAGAGTGTAGATCCAGTTCAAGGTCAGCAGCGAGATTATGTCTGTCCGCCACGACAGGTTTCTTACTTGTGCGGGAGTTTATTGTAGTGTCATCTGCGTAGATGCCTACTGGGGACTTGATCTTATCTGGGAGTTCGTTGATGAAAATAAGGAAGAGCGTCGTGCCCAGGATATAGCCCTGTAGGACACCAGCATTCGTGCTGTAGGATGAAGAGGCACGACCATTCAAGACAACCTTCATTTTGCGGTAATTTAAAAATGATTGGATTATATCAATCAGGCGACCGGTAATACCGTAACCCCGTAGCTTGCATCGGAGGACAGAGTGCCAAACCCTGCCGAAAGCCTTGGAGATGTCCAGAACAAACGCGCGAGCCTCGTCAGACTCATCAAGGGCCTGTAGCATGTACTCCATTACGGTTGTTAGCAAGTCGGCCGTGGACATGTTTTCATTTTAATTTAGAATATACATATTCGTCCGCTGTAATACTCTCATGTTATAATCAGCATATTTTCGGGAGATTTAAAATTACTGAAGTCAATACACAGAAAATCTATCCTCTTTACATGGAAATATGTTTGAATCCATTTTCTGCAAAGCAAGGCTTTATGCATGGTGTTTACATTTCTTCATTCTAACATGATCATTCATTCTAGTCTTTTGTATTTTAAGTCTCCTCATATTTAATTTTAATATAATCCATTAATATATATATATTCTTCAGATTATGCTTATCTCAAACATCTTATCTTAAATATGATGAACTGCTGGAGAGTTGCAGGGTTAAAGGCTGGAGGGCTAGCTGCACTCCTATAATAGTGGGGACTAGAGGATTTGCAACAAGGTCCTTATGGAAAGCCTTAACCGATATTGGGATAGTGGGAGTAAAAAAAATAAAGCACTCAAGACCATACCCGAAACAGCGGAAAGAACATCTTATTGATGGATCAAAATAGAGTGTGCCTGGATTCCAAATTGCTAGCTAAAATTTTGGACGAGCTCATGTGCGGTTCGCCTCTAAATGGAAAGTGGCTTTGACTGTCGCCAACAGGAAGCATTTGCAGGTTTTGTACCGGGCCTAAACGTAAATTTCCATTGTCTGAAAGCGCTTATCGGGGGTGGGCCGTAGGCTGATCTTCTCTGGTCGGGTCGGCGCGGTGAGTGGGGTATGATATTGAAAGACCGAAACCCCCTAGTGATTCTCACGATAACATCACTGACGACACCCTCCAGCGCCCCCATTATGGTGCGTATGTTTGAAAATATATTTATATTCTTCAGACTATTCTTATCTCAAACATATTTATACTTCTTTTTGGTTGTTTTGTATATCATAAATATGCTTCTTGTTTTCTCGGTTACATACTTTTTTCCTAGAGAACGTCGATATGGTTATATTGTGGGATAGTTTAATTTCTTCTCGAAATCACAGTTTTCGTTTGTTTGGCCATGAAATCGCATTTTTTTAAATTTACTTTTTTCGTAATTTTTCTATAATGATTCGTCGTTTACTGTTCAGTCGAGGGAAGTTGATTTGCAAATTTAAATATATCTTGCATCATTTCATCACCACCATCTGAGTGGAAATTTTCAAGCTAATATCAACGGTCTCTCTCTCATTCAATCTTTTTAGTGTGAACGTTTGTTGGGAATCTTGTGGAAACTACCGCAGAAAGTAATGGCAACCTACTGTGGGATAATATTCAACCCAGTCAGTTATGTCTCTTTCGAGACATGATTGCCCAAGCGTGTATCACGTATGGCACTTAAATGACTGATTTCTGAAATGATAGGCCAAACGTGGTTCATTCCTGATATATCTAGTCTGGAATTACCAAAACTTGATACTACAAATTCGTTCATAATGCCTTGTGGGTTATGTTATATTTTCGATCCTGCGTCCCCATCCCTAGAGAAGTAAATTTGCAAGCCTAATATATTTAATGTAATATTCCAACATCATATATTTCTTAGTTTGAGTAATGGCCCTCTTTGTAACGTCAATAGATTCTAACCACCAACATCATTCGTTTTCCTATCGAAAAAATACTATTCCAACTATACAATTATTTTTTCTAAGAATCCTTGCATTTTGGAACAAACTACCGGAATGATTTCTTAAATGTTACAGCATAAACCTCATCATGTCACTGGTTAACCTTCGCATATCAGAGAAGAGATCTGCAGCATGTTTTAGATCTTCTTACTTCCAGAATTGGTGAGTAAACGTTGGTATCAACTGCACAGTTGTTTCTGAATTAACTTAAAATCTCCATAGATAAATTCATAATAAAAATCAGAAAACGTGTACTACCTTGCGTGACACCTATATTAACCATTAATACAAATATAACAGTGTAGTATTCATTTTTACCAAAACATAAAAATGAATAAAATAAGTATTGAACAAAAGGAAAGGCTTCATATAAGGGCATAGACACAGATTTGAAATGTCATTCATGTAGTAAAATTAAACATAAGGATGACTAATTGAACAACGACAGTATTTCATTGGTCTGCGAGAAAGATTCACCATGCATAATTTGGGATTTGATTTGATTTGATATGCCATATATTTAGAATATATTAATCATTTTGGGTTGTTTGAAGCCGAAACTTATTTTTTTGGTTGTAATATTTTTTCGAAGGAAACTCGCACCAACATTAAAAACAATAAGCAATATTTATTGCACATATAAACACTACTATTTAACCACTAGCTGGTTGCGGACATGGTTTCGTTATTTTTCCCAAATGTATCTGCGAGGATCTGGATGTAACGAACCCCCCTGGAATTCGATCGCGGCTTTCCCGTGTATTTGTGGAATGAAATATAGATTATTGTATATGATTATGCTGTTTAAGTCGTTTATAATATCCAGATGCAAGACTAAATATTTCAAAGTTTCAATATCAGATAAAAGCAGTTTCTCGTCCTAACACATTTTTCTACTTGTGATACCGGTGCAATGTTAAAGATAAATTTTTTCATGCTATTTTTCCCCGCAAGAGTTATTTTTCTTTTATTTGTGTACAATGTTTCAATCTTTTCTTTATAGAAATCTGAGTGTCGCTCTCTTTTCACGGATGTTCTCTCGTTACAGAGGTGTTAACTTAGCCATAATCCCAATCACATACCATCTTATTGCATCCGCCTGGTTGAGGCCAATTCCTCGAGTGAGGCTATAAAATCAATAGAGTATATTTAATGGCTGTGACTTGTGAACCACAGTCCCTTGATTAAACACCGTTTCCACATAGGTACTAAGCTGTTGTCTGATAATATGAGTATCACGTTCCCTGGTTCATGTTTATCGCTGTTCCACTTATCAAGTTTCTGTCACCTAAGGATTTTCGCAAGAACAAACCTATAAGAATGTACTAAAACATTGCTGGCTTTATTTCTCTCATTTTACACTCTGATCAGTGTTGCTACACAAGTGACACATTTTGTCCACTGACATTTAAAATTTTAAGCTTTCAGGGAAGGTTCTCTGGCCTCGGCTCATGTATGGATGACTGGAGTAGTTATTGAAATATAACACACGAAAAATACTCAAAATTGAATGCTTAATATTTCGCATAATTATAGAAAATTATAAAATTTTAGAAAAACACATTGTATATAGATTTAAATTTATCAGAGTTTTGTGCGTATGTGAAGCCGTTTAAAGTAAATATTCAAATAAAAAGATATCACTCAAACCAGAGAGTTTCGCAATTAGGTTGTTCTTTGGTAGTAAGAGTATATGAAAGATAGTTATAGTAAGTCCCTAGACCAGACAATATTAAATATGTGTGCGTTCGATGAAGCATCCTCAAAGGAGCTTTTGTCTAAAAGTTGTTGCTTTTGGAAAAATAAACTTCCAAAATGAAGCTCAATTCTAACAAGAACATTCTTCATCGGTGTGTATATTTGAAGTTGGGTCGTATATGAAGCTAAGGAATGTCGCTAATTAGAAGATAATTTATAGAAATAGCGATAGAAACATGTGACGTTACTACTGTGTAAGAGACTTTGTAGGTCTGAAAAATATTCGTCACCTTAAAGGTAAGCTAAACACATTTGAAATATGTCAAACGTGGAATAAGATAAGAAATGTTTCTAAGAACCACTTGAAGCCTGGGGTTTCACATGTGTTCCAAAATTACGCTCAAATTAGTGATAACGAATGACAGAGCAAATTCTCGAGAGGGAGGGGGTAAATGAATATCCTAGAGTTTGTCCGCATGATTTTAAATTATCAAATACATGTCTTATATCGTAAATACATACAGTGGCTTAAAAAGAATTCTGTTAATTATGTTACATATTGGAAACATTGCAAACACACACAAATATATATATATATATATATATATATATATATATGTAGGTACACACACACAAACATATATATATATATAGAGAGAGAGAGAGAGGCAGAGAGAGAAAGAGATGCTGTATAGGTGTTGTACATTAAAAACAAATCGTTAAAAATGGCCTAGATGCCTTCAATAAAGAACACTGAGGCAATAATCAGACGGAGTCATTCAAGAGTATTTCTAACAAGAGACACAACGAGTAGTCAAAGCAATACTCATAATTATCACCGCTAGAAACGAGTTATAACAGTGGCAACAAGGAATCGATCCTCATACGAGTTATAAGTGACGAGGATATGGAAACTCATATTGAGTTATAAGAAATAGGAAAAATATATTTATTCTTTCCACGCACAAGATAACTGTGACGACGATAATTTTCATCAACATTGGTTTAATTTTCGCTCTTTGGTGTGTGGATAAACACAAAAAAAGAAAGAACCATATTTTTCATATATGGAAGAA
This sequence comes from Ascarosepion bandense, assembly GCA_037127315.1. NCBI lineage: Eukaryota > Metazoa > Mollusca > Cephalopoda > Sepiida > Sepiidae > Ascarosepion > Ascarosepion bandense. The sequence continues at coordinate 14,929,179 of JBBBDQ010000190.1, forward strand.
ATATTAACACAGAAACAAAAACAAAACATCATCAGAATTTGCTAGAAAGCCAGAAACAACAACAAACGTTAATTGATATGATTAAAAAAGAAAAAGAAAAATTCCACATCTTTTTTCACTTCCGACGCAGGGCCAAATGCCATATTTGAATTTATATACGACTTCGATGATGGAATTAGGTTTTGTGCTTATTTTCAAATGGAGGAGTAAATTTTCAGAGAATAATCTAGCGACTGGGAAGACGACACAATCAATACATTTATTGAGAATTTTAGCAATCGCAAAACAGGAAGATTTTTGTAATTTTGTACTACTGAAAAAAAAAAGAATCAGAAGACATTTGTTTATAGTATCAATAAATATTCTGACTAAAATTTTAAACGAGTAAAGCTCGTTATTCAAATTTGTCGAAATAAGAAGACAGCAATTTCACAACATATGCTGGAAATATTGACCAGTATTATGAAAGGTCAAGATTAATCAAACTGACTTTGGATATGTGTAAAGAATTAATTTTCGTTCAGGGTTCTTGTTCTTCTATGTACATCGTCCTTTCAGAGCCTAGGCGATCATGGCATTTCACGTCTCTCTATCCGTGGTCTCTCTTAGCACACTTTTTCCTTTATCCGCTAAAAGGGTAGCCCAAAATGCCAAATACAGGTCGGGGATACTAGAATCAAGCAGGTACAAAAATTTAAATACCTGGGAAGCGTTTTAACAGAAGACGGAAAATGCTACATAGAGATGCGAAGGCGAATTCGCATGGCGAAGGAAGCATTCCAGAAATTGAGTAAGGTATTAAGAAACAGAACAATTTTGCTAGAAACAAGGAAAGAGTACTGGATTGCTACGTGCTGTCCGTCCTTCAGTATGGTAGTGAATGATGGACAATACCATCAAAGATAAAGGAAAAACTTGAAGCAACTAAACTGTGATTCTACAGAAGGATGCTGCGAATATCATGGATCGAGCATGTGACCAATTATGAGGTCTTGGAAATGATGGAAACAAAAAGGAAATTAATACTGAGTATCAGGAAGGGACAGCTGAATTTCCTGGGACAGGCAATGAGGAAGGAGGGCTTGGAGAATATGACACTAACAGGCCAGATAGATGGAAAAAGAGACAGGGGAAAGCAACGGTTAACATATTTGAAGGACCTAATCAGGTTGATGACGAAAAGTAGATTGCATGGTGTAACAGGAGAAGGCGTGCTCAGACAAGTGAATACAAGTGAAAAAAATTGCAATAAGGAAAATTAATCTATGATTCAAATGAATAAGGTTACTTTTCGGAGATAGATATCCATTTACGAATTCGAAATGCTAAAATTGTGAAAAGTAGGACATAAAGACTAAACTGCATTATTAAAGCTAGAAAAATTTTTCACTAAAAAATTGGACACTGCGGTGCGACGGAAAATAATATCAGAAGACCAAAGAAAAATTGTTTCTGTGAAAATTAATAATGTGCATGTAAATATTCAAGTAGACACTGGAAGCGTTATGACAATAATCAATAAAACAACCGAAAAAAAAACTATTAAAAAAACTCTAAAAAAGAGCATATCGTGTGTTAGGTGAAAAATTATTTATTTTACTAACAAAATTATTTGAAACATCTCATTCCATAACAAATGTGTAAAATCTAATGTGTATGTGTTATAAAATACTACAAAATTATTTGGTACTGATAATATGTAATTATTTGGGCTATAAGTTTTACTAATAAATGATTATTGCAAAAATGTAAATGAACAAGTGACAAATTTTTTTAAAAAAATCAGTGAATATTCAAAAAATGCAAAAAAAAGTTTTAACCTGTCGGATGGGTTGGGTCGGTTTGCCAAATTCAATGAGGAATTTTAAGTGAAAAATGGTCGACGTCAATTTTAAAAACGAAAGGTAGTGTACTATTTGCATCAATGTATCAAGTCAGTAGCATTAGTCAGGCTACAAAAAAAGAAGTAACTGAAAAGATTAACCATTCTAAATATCTAGCAGCAGCATATTATGCAAAGAATGAATAATAAAATTTGTGCTAGTCGTAATTTTCGACAGTGTTAAATAAGTGTTAACACCCCGAAACAACACTTCGTCAAGTTCAGTTTAAATTTTTCTGAAGGTAAATGGTGGAAATTATTCGAAGCTGGATCTTTGTAAAGTGTATTTTCTCTTTCACTTTGAAAAAGAATGTTCAGAGTTAACAGCTATGTATACGTACATGAGATCGTATTAGTTCTTTTTAGGATAAAATTGGCTTCAGCTATAAATCAAGAAGACGTTAAGACCATGCTTGCAGATTATAATTTTACAATTGTTTATATTCATGATATATTATTTAAACCTGCAACTTATGAATAATCGGTTATCTGAAAACAGTTTTTGAAAAATACGTGCCCGATGTTTGTGAAGAAAATTGCGAATTTTATTGCAAAAGCTCAAGTACAGAAATAATTGAAATATGGTCGTTAAGCTAATACGTCGAGGGTAAATGTCTTTAAGAATATACAGTGCCAGAAAATGTTACTAAGGTATAAGCATTTCTGGGAGTTGCAAATAATTATGAAATTTATATACCTAATAGGCAGTATTCAACGGCTCAAATGAATAATTTGGCTAAAAATGGCGTAAAGTAGGATTGAACTGATAAGTGCTCGAAGCCGTTCGATGAAATAAAAAAAATAATACTAACATCAGACTTATTTTTTTAGCACACTAAGATCGAAAAGCATAAATCATATTGGCTTCAGATGCCAGTAATTATGGTATAGGAGTAATAGTCACACATAAATATGTCGCACATACTTCGCGTTCGCTATAAGTAACAAAAAGAAATGTAGCCAGATCGAAAAAGAGGTGTTTTCAATAATATTTGCAAGAAAAACTTGAACAATTTACTCACAGAAAAAATTTTAGGTTGCAGAAAGACCAAATACTTCTATTATCAATTTATGTTTCGAAAAACTTACGTCTACACCGAATAGATTATAACGCTGGGGTACAAGATTATCAAATTAATATTTCAAGATAAAATACTATCAGTTCAAAATTAGGAACATGGAGATATTATCAAAACTGATACCAAGAAATACTTAACAGTTTGTGGACAATGTTAGAGCAGCTTAAAATGTCAAATAGAAATTTAAAATATTTTATGACATGTCGTATGTGAATTAATAGCTAACCTGGAAAAACTGAAAGTAAACGCAGAACAAAACAAGTTTTTGTAGAAATAAAGTAAAAACGCAATAACTCGCTATATAAAAGTGTAGTGATGTTCGCTTAAAGAAAAGTAATACGTAGTAAACTAAAAAAGCGTACATTGAATGCGTTTCATAATAGATATCTGGTAATTTCAAGGATGTAAACTCTGATGAGAATCTATGTATGCTGGATTAAGAAATAGTAGTAAAATGCTGTAGAGATTGTTCTCTAGCAGCTAAATCACCTACCATGAAAGTAAAACCTTGGACAAAACCGATTCTCCGTCATCAAGATTGCACATTGATGTCGATGTTTCAATTAACGTATCATATTATCATGGGTTATTAGATAGCTATAAATGTGGCTTAGAATTTTTAAGTGTAAATCATTATCTTTTACGGTCACAGTGGATTTTTTTTACACGGACTCTTTGTAATATATGCTATTCCTGGTGCCATAGTCTCTGATAACCTTACAAAATTCTCTGCTTACGCAATCGAATGTTTATAAAATGTTATCTTTTGAACATACTAATACCCTCAAAATGACAAGATCAGCGGTTTGTGGGTAATTTTAAGAGACCGTTGTAAAAATCATACCATGTATACTTGAGCGAAGAAGCAGTACAAAATTCTTGAAAATATCGCAGATAACGTCAATGCCAAATACACGGTCTGGCATATGTCCGATATAATTATGTCGTCAAGAAAAAAAAATCAATTTTCGACGAGTTGCCACCGGGTAAAAAAAAGAAAAAGAATGGATAACATAAAGGACACTAAATTTTTCAGAACTAGAGAAATGTGTTTTTCAGAGTACATAAGAATTGAGAAAATATATAAAGAATACGTAATAATGTCACAAATTCAAAATATTGGATATATATATATATATAAACACATTATAAACAGAACTATTAATAGGAAGAGAAAATAATGTGGCATACTTCCCCATTTAACCACATAATGATTTCTAAGGGCATAAATTCCTCGAATTAGATGAGTAACAATTCCCTAGAATTAATAACGCCTTAAGCATGATTTTCTAACAGAAATACTCTTAAATTAATTTATATCTGTAAGGAATACCTCGAAAAATAATAAAAATATAATAATAAAATTTTAAGCCAATGTAAAACAAAGTAATCAACACCATTCTAAAAAATAAAGAAATGATAACAATACTAGCAATATTTAAACCGAGTTTTCATTACAAAAGAGACGTCTAACCTAATCTTTCGTCTATCAATGTATGATTTCTCCCCTAGGAAATCCGCCAGACAATGATTTTTACATAAGGATTCCTAGAAGTCCTTTTGAAACATTCAATAAAAGTGTACCGCAATAACACATAATTTTCTAACTAATAATTTGGTATATTATTGAATAAATTTACCCTTTAGATTTACAAAACATTTTTCTATAATTTTGGTTAATATATTTGTCCAAATGAGATGTTAGTGTCATTTTCATTTATGCCTGTTTATAAACGCTGACTAATCGTTTATGAGAACACCCGCCTTCTTCATTGGATAGTTAAACACCGATGCAGAAATAGCTCTTGTTCAGTCATGTTTTTGATTTATTAACACATTGAACCACGATGCATCAAGTATTGTTCAATTATAAAACATAAATATTTATTTAATAACTCTGGTTTTATTCTGTTTGGTCTGACTGGGAACTTTCCAACTGAATTTATTTCGTGTATCAGCTAATGTATTTTTTTTTCTATTATAAAAGTTCCTAATCAAACGATTTACTGCTTTTATCTCTTTAAAAGGAAAGCCCATTATATGTCAGTTTCGTCAGACATTTTTGTTTTTTGGCTAAGCGCTTAGCTTTTGCTAAGAAACATGTTAAAAATGCGTTTGCAAATATTTTTGAAACTTGGGAAAAAGTCCATCAACAAAGAAAAACGTTACTGTTTCAAATTTAGCGTACTTCATATCGGGAAATGTTATTTAATATATATTTACATATATAAATATTCACTTCACAATGCACATAAATAAAATGTTCAGAAACCTGTCTTTCTCTATATATTTTCTCAATATAAAGATGCATATGTGTATACTGGTAGAACAAAAACTTCCTTCTAATAGACCCTTTATATTTTCTTTGCAAACACATACAACAATTATATATATATATATATATATATATATATATATATATATGTGTGTGTGTGTGTGTGTGTGTATGTGTGTGTGCATCAGTGTGTGTAGGTTGTATAAATATTGACTCAGTATGATCTTATATTTTTGTTGCAACTTTTGTAGCTATTAAGGATAATAGGCATTGTTGATATTATATATGCAAATAAAACTTAGGTCTTAATTGTTCAATTACTTCATAGCGTCATAATTTTTAGTTTCCGTGTTGGTGAATATATTATCTGCCTTCGAGTTTAAATTTTGATGTTGAGTTTTGTTTTATGGCATATCAACATTTGTGGGTTATTTAATGCCAAAAATGTGGGGTTTTAAGGTACTTCTTTAATGTTCGCTTACATTGAGAAAGTTGATGAAGATTTTGATGATTTTTTTTATTTTTAAAACTGAAGAGGTTTTCATGCTTTGTATTAAAAAATGTATTGCTGGTAATTATTATTTCCCTCAAAAATGTATTGTTTATAATATTTTTCCTTCAAAAATCTATGTTTTTCTCAAAAAGTGTATTTTTGTATATATATTTCTATAAAAGTATATTTGTATGTTTTCATAGAGAGTTTTCAACCCAGTTTCGGGTTAAGCAATTTGTCCATAGCTGGAACCCTAACAATTTCTACCACACAGGGTCAGGGTGAGACCTGGGAACAACAGCAATTAAAGGTGGTTCCCTGCTATTCACTACCTCTCAAATTGAGTCCTTGCTTCTGGATGCAATTTACTGTCTTACCCTGGACCGTCTTTATATTTTAACTCACACACACACACACACACACACACACACACACACACACACACACACACATACATACACACACACACACACAGCCGATTGCTTTTTACCCAGGATTGAAACCCGACGGAATTGGCGTCAGTCGGCGATTCCACCTCTGAGATACGGCACACTTTATTAGCGTGTATATTATCATTATGCACGTTAAAAACAGACATATTTGGGCGTGTATATTGTCATTATACACGCTCTAGAGTGTTCTGATTTATTGCCAAATGAACGATGCGTAGATGCCAGAGTAGCTACTCTTTTTCAAATCTACTATTCTTCAAGAGTGTTCAATCAGGGTTTGAGAGAGTATACGTATATATAAATCTTTCGCATCCTTAAGGCTACTTTTCGACAATGCTTAGAATTTCTGCTTACGATGTTACTGCATCATGTCTTGAGCGCCTCGATAAAATCAACAGAATAAACACCAATATTAATGGCCCTGTTCTGGGGTGTCGGCTTAAGTCACTTTCCCAAAGCCTTAGGGTTGATTTTCTGTGTCTTTTCTGTAAATACTTTAAATAAAAACTTTCATGTTAATTGCTTAATTGTTCCTTACGCTACGTTTTCCATTTACGCGCAGTACTACACTGGCGCAGAAATCTCAGTAATTGACATTTGTGTTAAGGGTCTAGCTCCAATCGCAAATTATACCTTAACTGAGTGTTTTAAAAATTTGCTAATTCTTCTATTGCAGCCAAATTTAACCTTCAATATTATATATAAAACATCAATCATTATCCACTATTCTGTTTACATTTCGCGAAATCAAGGCTAAATAGATACAGCTCGTTTTGCCAGTATAAGTTATAGTAATGTTATATTTATACGTTCTATATACCAAAAATTGAAAATTGTGCTGTTCTCTTCCGGTTCTTACTTCTCTGCCATCTTCGATCTTCAGAAGGTTAAGAACAATATCAATCGCCTTTTCTGTCTTGCAGAATATTGTTCATTTGACAGAGCAGGGTTTGGGAGGGGTAACAAGAGAAAGAATATTAAGAGCTGCCAGGTATATGGAATTGTATAAGGCAATGATTACTTACGTCCACAAGGTAAGAGACGAATTGTTCCCATGGATATTTCCAAAGCATTTGACAGAGGCTGTCATGCTGGCCTTCTGCACAAGTTGCGGGGCTATGGTATAACTGCACAATTGTTTAACCTAATCCAGTCATTCCTTTCAAATCGCACGAGAAAGGTAGTATTGAACGTACATAGCTCACGATACTGTCATACGAAATCGGATGCCCCTGAAGGCTCTATTCTAGGTCCTACGATTTTCCTGATCTTCATTAATGAATACTCCGATATAATCAGATCCCAAGTATGTATAAAAGCTGACGACACCAACGTTCGAAAATCTGCTGAGGCTAAAAAAGCGAACGTCGCTGCTGAGCTTGAAAAGAAACGCCAATCTGTGGTAGACTGGGGTAAGAAATGTCATGTAAATTTTAATACTTCACAAACGAATTTGTTATCTGTTAGCCATCGCAGACAATCACTTCCTTAACCCCCATTAGCATGGATCAGCCTCCCTGAAAGCAAAACTTTCGGCCTGACTCTCAGCAGACAGCAAGCGGAATGACTATATCGAATCCATAGCTAAATCAGCTGCTAAGAAAGTCATTTCACTGTGTTGGGCCAGGAAGATTTTCCAGTCTGAATCCATCTTGCATATATATAGATCTACCATCCTCCCGTGTATTGAATACTACTGCCTCATCTGGTCGGGTGCCCCTGATATTTACCTCGGGGTTCTTGAAAAAATCCAACGGAAAATGTGTAATGTGATCGATCCCGACTTGGCAGTTCGGCTGCAGTCTCTCTCTCACCAGCCTGACGTGGCTTCCCTGTGTCTCTTTTACAAATATATTCACGGTTTCTGTTCCGATGCCTCCATGTATGAATTTACTCGAGCTACTAGACTAGTAACTAGATCCCACCGTTTTACAGCGAAACCAATAAAAGGTTTCCCTCATCTTCTTTTCTCGCAATTCCAGCCTGTGGAATTCCCTTCCCTATACTTGCTTCCCTGACAGCTTTATTCCCGAAGAATGTAAGATCAATAGTCATCTCGTCTCTCACTGACTCGCGTCCTTTCATCATTTTGTACATATATATTTATCTTTATTGTCAAATATCAACATATTATTTAATTGAATTCCTTCATTTCTCTTTCTTAATTTTCAACATATTTATGGGGATTTTTTAAGCGTAGCTTAGGCGTGGCGCAAGACTGGATGTATCGGTCAACCATTAAGATTCGAATACATTCTATCTCTCTCTATCTCTCTCTATGCATATTCAAACGGCCTGATATATCTAAGAGTTAAACAGATACATAAGAAAATATACGTATAGGTTCATGAATTTAAACGCTGTTCATTTATTTTTTTTTACAAACATAGCCGTTTTCTTTGACGTTATGCCTTGTAACCTGACTAAAAGAAGCATTTGCTGGTGAAAGGCCCGAGAAAGAGGGATTTTTTTTTTCATTTCTAAAAGAAAAATAAATGATGGTAAGTAAGTTTGGGGAATAAAAAATATTTTGTATTCTTTGCATACAAAAAGATTTCTGAGAATTTGAGTTTAAAGTAAAAGAATAGAAAAAGATCGCGCATGCGCTTTCATGCACGCACGCACAGAAGCAAATAAAAAATAGATTTCTTCTGTTTTCGCATACAAGATATATACGTAATTTGAAATATCTATAGACGTTATTGAATGTGCACGCAACTGAAGTCGCTAACACATGTAGCACTATATATGACATGCAATATCGCATGAAAAGTTTACAGGTGAATTGTGTGGTTGATGGACATTCATGAAGAAACCGCTTTACATAACACAGTTATAAATATGATTGACGTATACATTCTAGTTTTGGTTTCAAGAAAAACCGTTAAAAAATAAGAGTAAATGAGTGGGAGTAAGGTTTCAAAAGAGAAATCCTATTTGTTTGCTCTGAAAATATAGTTTAGAATACATTTCTTAAGTGTTTATTATTATTATTATTATTATTATTATTATTATTATTATCTTCATTTATTTTCTCCGTGGTAATGACTGGTGAGCGTTCAATGGATATCAAGTAACAGTTAGGGTATTAAAACTACCATTAACCTGCACAGTATTATGATCAATGTTATCAACATTTGTTTCCTATATCTCTTTATTTTTCATTTCGTTTAAAAATTAATATTCAGCTAATTGCCTTCAGTAAATAATTCCGCTCTTTCTCTCTCTCTCTCTCTCTCTCTATATATATATATATATAATGTATAAATTATACAAGATTTATCTGCTAAAATGCTCAAATGGTGGGGTACAGGCTATGTAACTATAAAAGTGGGCACAGAGATTAACACACTGCTGTGACAATCGGCTTTAGGCTTTAGTTTCCGTTTAAACATTGAATAGTCTATCTTCCATGGGTATTGACCTCGTTGATCACTTATATATATATATATATATATATATATATATATATATATATATATATAATGATCACTGAGGCAAGTAAACAAGTCTGTTTGTAGGTGTTTGAAATAATCTACATACTCTTTCGTTCTATCCCGATATTCGGACTTCCACCGTTCTTTTTCATTATGAGTGAACGAGCGACAATACTGAAATCATAGCATGTCCACTGAAAGGTGATGATCTATACACTGCGTAATATTACTTTTTTTCACTAAGTTTTTCTTTTTTTATTACAACGAGAAAATATCATTTGACAGCCTAGCATTACTCATGCTATTCACATATTTTTTTAATGTTCGCTTAAGCGATCTCCACTGCGGTATTTCTGTCTCTTTTGTTAAGAAAACATTTCATACCCTTAAGAATACGGCGTTATTAATAAATCTGTCTGTAAAAGGCTTCCTTGTGGATTTGTTATAAATGGATTAATCTATTTTGTGTTTTTTTTTGTCAGTTTGTTGGATGTTAGGCAAACATTTTCATATTAACGCGATTGTTTGATCGTATAATGTCTGCATCAAAGGCAGACAAAAAAATTTGAAGAAACAAGAAACAACTTTATAAGGGAAATGAGAAGAAAATCAAAGTGTAATGGGATGAGAAAATATTAAATATAGAGACAAGTGTCTTGTGACTCTTTTTGGTAATATATTTACGAAAACGTATATTGTAACTGCAATATATATATATATATATATATATATATATATATATATATATATATATATACAATTGTTGTTTATTTCTAAAAACATATTCAATCTTTCTTTTTAGATAACTGGTTACCGAGTCATTTGTGACTATACCTAGATTCTTATTTCGTTTAAAAATCAGATTTATAAACAAAGTTATTATTTTCTTTTGCTTTACTTCTTAAATGTCAAACACATATGCTGCTTTTGAAAGTTTTCAGGTTTAAAACTTTATGTGCAGTAAGAACTCAAACTATGTTATAAGGAATCTATTTTTCTGTTTATAAAGGATAAATATCTTCAAGCCTAGACTCTGTGAACCACCCCAATTATCACATTTTTACATATAACGTTTTTTGCTCGGAAATATCCTAGATATTAGTTTTAAGATTCTCAATATTATCTTACTCAATGGGGTTAATTTATGCAATAAAATCATATTTTCTTCATGAGACATGTTTCTTCAGGTAGTGAAAAAACATGACTACCCAAAACATGTTACAGTCTAAATTATTATATTAATGAAATTTTATCATTTTTTAATATATATGTCCTTCCGTCTATTTCTTAGAGCATATAAATATTTACTTTCACCTTATTTTATTGACTTTATATAAAGTGAGTTACAGATGTCTAATCACTTAACCATAAATATGTATGTGAAAGACATTAGTTGCTTAACATGATGGCAATTATCTGTTTCTTTAAATTCATTTTCATCCATTAAGAAATTCTCGGATGAGAAACTGTAATCAACTTCTTAATTCGAATTATTATTCTTGCTTTAAATAACACACAAATCGTTAAGCTGTGAATTAAAATCAGTTTTCTTCTTCTTTTTCTATATGTCATGTTTTTTTTCAGGACGTAGACGATCATGGCTTTCCACGTCTCCTTATACTTGGTGGCTTTTAGCACGATCTTCTCTTGTTACGTCTCCTAATCTCATCATCTTGTCCGTCAAGTATGTTACTCGCTGCTTTCCCCTGTCTCTATTTTTTCTATCTGACCTGATAGTATCAGATTCTCCAAACCATCTTCCCTCATTACATGTACCAGAAATTTTTAGCTGTTTTGTCCTGATGCTCAGTTTTGAATTCTTTTTCGTTTTCATCATTTTCAATTCGTCATCATTGCTCACATGCTGAATCTATTAAATTTGCAAAATACTTATTTAGATCCATATTACAGTTGCTTCAAATTTTCTCTCAGCTTTCTTGAGATTGTCCAGCATTCACTGTCATACAGAAGAACAGACATCACAAAGTAATCTAGTACACTCTTCTTTGTTTCTACAGTACTATTCCTGTCTCACAATACTCTACTCAGTTTATGGAATGTGTCCTCCGCCATGCCAATTCGCATTTGGATCTCAGTGTCGCACTTTCCGTCCCTTGTTAAAATACTTCCCGTGTATTTTATTTTTTTCTAGCTGCTTGATTTTAGTATCTCGCACATTTAATTGTCATTTTGGAATCCAATTTTTACTAATGGCCATGAAGTAGGATTTTTGTAGTATATTTGTAGTCCTTCCTTTTAACTATTTTCAGCCACCTTCTGTAGAAGGTATCGTCGTTTGTTTCTTACGTCTGCTATCAGCTTTGTATCAGCTTTGTATCATCTGCGTATCTTGTTGTTCAAACTGTGGCCGCCGATGACGATTCTTAGCATAACTTCAAGGGTCTTCAGAATAACCTCTCTGTGTAGGTTGAATAGATCCGTGATATATCTTACTCTTACGCCCATTTCTATATTTATATATCTACTATGTTCATTACTGGTCCGGATGTTTGATGCCAGCAGAAGTTCTTGATTACTCAAATAGCGTTCCCGAATATGTCGATGTTTCTGAGCATTTCTATGAATTTCTTTGCGAGGTTCTTTATCGAACTCTTTGCATAGGATATAAAGAGGTAAATGTTCTTTTTCATCTGTATTGCCGTTTCTGTTAGCACCATAAGCATAAGCACATCAATCAGTAAATGTTCCTTAAACTTGCAGTTTACTCAGAGTTTTATTATTATTTCACATTTTAATTATATTTTTCGCATTCTGACTTTAAACAGCATTTCTACGTTGTAACTCATTTATGTAAATCAACTATCAGAACTCAATATTTCATTGTATACTGGCATTCAAAGTTTCTAGCTTATGTAACGTATACATATCTGTCTTGGATGCTTAGCGTCAACACAAGATTGAATCAGAAAAGCATTCTAATCAGCTAAATAACAAATTTGTTTTTTAATTTTATATATATATATATAGTGCTGTTTTTGAACGAGTTATTTCACTTCCCTGGTTTCTAACACGAGTGGTGTATCAGGAGAATTTTAATAACTGATTTTACCTTTTACCGTTTTACTTTTAAAGAACGGTCTTGCAACAGGGTTTTAGTTGAACTTTCAAAATTATTTCTTCATATATATATATATATATATATAAAATTTTTCGTACCAAATGGAAGGAATATTATGTAGTCTGTTGAGATGAGCTAATTAAGCTCATTTAAATGAATTCTAATTTATAACCAATGTAAAATGACTTGTTGAATTTTCATATTGCTCTGGATAACATCCATTGAGCTCTTCATATAGATATAACACGTAATATGTTATATTTAGCTGGTTATGTTGGATTATTCTCGCCGTTAATCGACTGGACATCAACACTTATATATATATATGTATACATATATTTTTGTAAACATATATTGTTAAATATAAGAGACACTGATTGTCTATTATGTTTAATCATGAGCCTTTCTAAACCTCGTAATATGGCTTTCATTTCAGTTGAAAATAAAGATAAAAATTCGCTAACATTTTGATAATTTATGTTATTAAGTTTGTTCTAAGCTTTCGGCTTACAAGGAGCTTAACACAAAAACACCAACCAGCTTGATTAAAATTAAAGCCAAAATACGATGTTTACAACGGCTTATGACTAAACATAATAGACATTCATTGTCTCTTATATTTAACAGTATCTGCTGCCTCGATATATATATATATATATATATATATATATATATATATATATATGTGAAGAAATAATGTGTTTTAATTAATTTCAAGATTTTATCTTTTTTAATGTTATATTTCGTTGATAATTACATTTAACTAGACGCTCTATTTATTGGTGAACCTGTATAGTTTTTCTTTTTATCTAATAGCCTGAAGATTCAAATAATTAAATTAAACATACGCTCACCGGCAAAATTGGAACATGCGTGTTTCTGGTTAGATTGGACCGCTGTTAGGTCCAACATGCTTTAACCAATTCGGCAACTAAGACCCTTTGCCAATCAAAGAAGGCCGAATGTTCCCTTTAAGCTAAATCTTTTTTGTAATAGATTCTCGAAATTCTCTGTCATGAAGAAGAGGGGCACAGATATAAGAGCAATAGATTGAATTTAAAATTTGTGTTTAATAGAATCTATATATTTAAGCATATATAAAATTTTACTTTTCTTCATTCTTATTGGGGTTGAGCCTGAATATTGTGAATCATGCAGTAAATATACGGAGTTGTGCTTCAGTTATATAAAATAGATTTTATGCTACATCAGAAATAGCTAATTGAACCTGAGTGTTTACTGGTTTAAATTGCATAAATATTTAAAACGTTTAATTTCATATGTGCTCAATTTTCTTTTCCAGCATAAAACAAATCAATTTCTAAAGAAATAAGTGATTTTAAAAAATGATTATTAATCCGATGGAATTTATCATTTTAAATGCCGTTTTTTTGTGCCTACCCATATTTAGGTAGATGTCTTGTGTAATTTAAAATTAGTATATTTATTTTCGTCTAATATCTACGACGAAAATCGTTCGATGAAAGGCGATATTCACCCTACTTCATAGTTTTGCGACAGAACATACTAATTGGACAGTCGCATACATTGAACTTTTCAATACAATATATACCGAACAAATTTTCAGTATTTTTCAACACATGCTCTCAATTTTTCAGTTATTCTATTTAACGTTAGAGCGAAAAATACTTCTACTAAAATGTTTATTTTTTCACCTGTCACAGTGCGGGCCGTTTTGTTAGTTCTCAAAAAAGTTGGCGTTTTCAGTCGCCTCCAGGTATGCAAATTTATGATCGTTAGGTCAGATCCACTGTTCAGCTGGAATTTTGTTGTTTTATTTAAAATTTGCACGATTACATATTTGAGGAATTTTCCATCTTCCTTATCGCTTGACTGCGTCTATCTTATTTTAATTTTTGTTCTTCTGAATTTTTCGCATACCGCAACTTGATGTTATATAACCAGCTTTACCGCAATTCTGACAAATTTTTTCTCTCTGGGCGGGCAAATCCTTTTCTAGTTTAATTTTCCGCAAATATAACACGGATCTGGTGGTGAATTTTCTTGTCTTATAGTATACTTGTCACAATAATTTCTTTTCTCTCTTTCCGGGGAGTGGCGTTTTGGTCTGTTCATATTTATTTTTTATATGAGCCACTCCTGATTCCTCGATATTCCTAGAATCACTTTTTACGGATACGACCCTCTGGCAGTCTTCTGCTAATTTTTAGAGCGTTAAACCCGGCTCATTTTCTAGTTTTGTTAGCACTCGACGTCTAACTTCAGTCTCTGCGGCTGAGACCAGACCTTGAGCAAAATTTAGCTATTTAAAGTTGTCAGAAGTTAATTCCGCTAATTTGAAATCATTACAGTATTTATTTACCGTAGCGGCAAATGTTAAATAGTCCTGCTTATTTTCTTTGAATAAATTTAGGCACTTCCATCTTTTATGAAAAAGTGATGTGTTCGGCCCAAATAATTCTAACAGTAGCTTGACTGTTACTGAGAATTCCATGTCTGTTGTCTTTTTGGGGAGGATAAAATCAACAAACCTGCTGTGCTCTGCTCTACCCAACTACCTAATAAACGCACTTTCTTGGAATTTAACCACTTATTACAGTCGATGTTAAATAAATCCTAGTACCACCTATAAAAAACATCAAAGAGTTTTTGTCTTCAGGTACATACTTAACAGTTTTAATAGTACACCATATAGTGCCCTGTAAAAAAACAGTGTCGTTCTCAGTCTGTTTGTTATTTAATGAATCTTCAATTTGATTTTGTCGTTCCTCGGTCTTTTTAAAGACTTGTTCTTGCAAATTCATCTGTTGTATATGTAGCTTCACAAATAATTGTTGTTGTTGTAACTGCTCGTTGCTTTTTTGTTGTCGATCCAACTGAGTTTTCATTAATTGAATTATCACATTTTGTAAGTCTTCCATTATTTTCAACACAACAGGACCAACTTTTCGTAAACACGAGAGGAAAAACACTAACTGTAGCTACAGTTTTTTGTATAACTATGTCAAAGAGAAAGATTTAGGCTCAAAACGAATCTACTTACAGATTTTTCTGTGATGCCGTTCCGGGCTTGGAGGGAATTTTGGGATTTGACTCTCAACTTTTTCCTTTTCTTTCTTTATTAGTTGAAGGCTCGTTTAGATGGGGGTATATATTTTTCCTTTCTTGATACATCACGTTTATTCGAGCAATTATATGTGAGAGTGGGGCTATCCCTTGGTACTTGAAATTTTCATTCTACCGTTGATGTTCGCAATTTCCGTATCTTCAACGTTGCTAGTTGATATGCGGCGATAGTGGTAAAAAAGGGTCTTTTCTTGCGTGAATTCTTATATCTTCGTCGCTCGTTGATATATCGACAATGGTAAAAAAAAAAGAAGCTTTTCCTTTTCTGCGTGAATTCTTATATTTCTTCGCATGTTGATATGGACCTGGTATGGAACCATAAAATGAGGAGTCACCGGTTCACACTCCACCCACGTCTATTGAAAAGGTGAAGAGGCTCATCCCTTTTTCCTTGTTTAGGGTGTGGTTTCCGGCTTTCTCTTTTCCAGTCTTTTCATTCCTACGTAGCCCCTTGCACTTCAGTGGCGTTACCGTCTTGCTCGGGGTGATATGATTGAAAAAAAAAAGAACACGCTGGTAGGTTAAGAACATATTACGTCAACAAGATATACAAACACATAAAAAGAGAAAGACTAATAATAGCTTGGCTGCAAGTAACCGACAGACAGACAGACTAGGCCGAGCTGAACTGAACTGAACTGAACTAGTACTGGTAACCAGTGTCTCTATCGCCGCGGCTCTGTCCTCCCCACAACTCATACACAGCTACTCCACCACAATCAATAATAACTCTTTAGACAGATGAATGCCAGCAAAATATAGATTACGAATAACAAAGGAAAACAAAGAAATTTGATATCATTAATATAAAATCTATTTTATAAGAGGTGCTTATCTTCTTATTATCACTGTTGCTTGAAGATAAATATTAAAAAAATATCTCTTATGATACGAATTCTGTTAAGCAATGTTACAAATGAACGTGACATAGTAACACATATTGATATTGTAGAGATATCAGTTGTGTTGTTACGAACACATCTGCAGGATCTTCTAAAAATCGTTTTGACATATATCGTCTTGACAAAGAATTTCAGCTGACGGATCTCCTAAGAACAAGGTCAACCAACATTGAAAAAATAAAAAAAAATGGCAAGGACAAATACAAAGACAAATGATAAAATGTCATTAACTTAATGAATTAGACAGTACCATGTTGTGGGCAGACATGTTCATCCACTACCAGAAGAGACATGTCTCAAAAAGAAAATAAGATTTTATTGTATAATTTAACCCCATTGTGTAAGAAATTATTACGAATGGTCAGCTAAGAGTAGCGGACAAAGAAACAAATCGACAGATTATGGGTTCTTGATGAGTTATCTTTTTAAACGAATACTGACAGGTAAGGAAGACAGTCTTATTCAGAAAGTTGTCTCTGGCATTCTAAACCAGAGGACGGCTCAACCACCATGTGAAAAGAAGGTACACGTCAGTTGGTGCGCTCGTCCCCTCACTTCTCATTACTTTTCCTCGTTCACCTAAATCCATCTCTCATTAGAAGAGTGAAACTAAATAAAATGTACTGTTAAAATTTTGCCTCTTGGATAATGCAGGAGTAACGTTTCGACTAAATCAATTATTTTCCTTGTATTTTGCCACAAGCGTTCGAATGGAAGAAGCTGCATTTAGCAATAGAACCCAATGTTTGGGCTATGCTGCCACACTGCAATATAAGCAGTCTATAATATCATGCATTAAATGTTGCATTCATTTCTGGTGTGATGCATCTGCTATATTCGTAGAGATTCTTGAGAAAATACAAAAACTTCGCAGTTACTTGATTTGTCCATAGCATTCTCTTCATCCTAATCTAAAGGTGAGTTTGCAATAATTAGCTTATGACCTGGTATCTCGGTTCCAGTCACTATCCCACCCCCGTAACGTAGTTTCCCTGTAATTTTTCTATAAATATTTTCATGGCAAATGTTCTAATGCACTTTGGTATCTAATCTTGTGAATTTAAGCGCGGTACTAGGTATGATGTGAGTTGTGGTGCAGCTGATATCGGCTCGGAAGGAGAAACCGGGGAGCCGAGTTCGAATTCCAGGTGAATCCATTGTATTCACTTACGCGCAAATACGCTTGGAAAAGGTATTCATCCGTCTCTTCCTTCTAGTTATGGGTTAAATAGCATGACAGACTGGGTTCTATAGCTCTTGGTCGGCAACCAGTCTACCGCAGAAAGTAATGGCAACCTACTGCACAGTCAGTCATGTCTCTTTCGATACATGATCGCCCAAGCGTGTATCACGTATGGCACTTAACTGACTTAACTGACTGACTATGTATGATGTGAGTTCTGGTGCAGCTGATATCGGCTCAGAACGAGAAATCGGGGAGCCGAGTGCAAATTCTTGTTGATTTCCTTGCATTCACTTACGCGCAACTACCCTTGGGAAAAGTAGTAATCCGTCTGTGCATCCAGATATCGGTTAAGTGAAAAGACAGATTGACATTTGGTTGGAAACCAGTCTACTGCAGAATGTAATGGCAACCTACTACGGTATAATCTTC
>JBBBDQ010000190.1:14952500-14962500 GCA_037127315.1 Ascarosepion bandense
GATATAGTCTTTTGTTGCTTGATGGCCGGTTTTCTTCGGTTTTAATAAAAGGGAAAAATAAAGAAATGTAGATAGAGTGGTTAGGAGTAGATGCGATGAAGTGGGAAAAGGAATTACTATTTTGTGAACCTATTGATATTATTGAATTGTACGACTGCCTAATGTTTTTGTATTTAAACTCCCAACATGTTTGGAACTTAAAAAACGAAAATGAAACACCTAAAGTTAAATAGAATATCATCAAACACGCCAGAACATCTAAATCAATAAAGGAACCATTTTCCTTTGTCTTCAAGAAAAAAATGAAAATCATTAAATACATGAATAGCAACATACTATTAAACCAGAGGCAGGAAACCACAGTAAACTGCAAACACATTGAGGGACTATTTTCACAATCCTGCAAAAATCTACAAAACCAAAGTAAAGTCCCTAAAATGTCTTATATAAAATAGTGATTTCCTAAACTTTAAATTAAGGTTCAATATACAAAATAGATTAATTATAAACTAAGTTTAAGCATATATATATATATATATATATATATATATATATATATATATTAGGGCGTGGAACATGTTATCGCTGCCTTTAAGTTGATATTTTATTTATAAAATTGTATAAGAAACCTATCTTTGAAAGTATGATTATCGCTTGCCACTACCTTCTCCCATCATTCTACCAGCATTTGAAAAACCAACAGGTCATTTGAGGCTAACAACGTGTTGACATATTTTTTTAGCTATTTCATAAGAATAAAACTGCTGCGCCACCAGCGTTTGGAACATACGGTCATCGGACGTGGCCATATCTGGTAAATAGAATTGTTGGAGTAGGACTTCCTATTTAAGCATTTTGCAACATGTCACCTAGCGTTGTCATATCGCAGATAACTTTTTGCCGGCCTCTGCTCGGATAGCGTCCATACTTTTTACAATTCTCGGCACAACATCTTCCTTGATGTTTTCAGTGAGTTGGAACTGCGTATATTAAAGTACACCCAGCTGATCATGCGCCTAACAGAAATCTTCATGAAGTAATTGCTTCAATTTTTTGTCTTCAAACTTTATCGATGTGCCTGAGCTTTATTTTGTCCCCAACAACAAAATCAATACATTTGAAAAGTTTGTAAAATCTCTGCATGATGTTTCCGATAGAGCATGTTAGTAAGTTCATCAAGAATTCTGTGTGCTTCAGCTACAGATTTCTTTTGAACAAATACAGCGAAACAGATCGGTCTGCAGATGACTATATATATATATATATATATATATATATATATATATATATATATATATAACTGACTGTAAATTTGTCGTTGAACACGTCTCGGAAAACCCACCGAGTATAGACGCGGAGGGGAAATAAATGTAAACAAAAAAAAAAAACGAACTAAGCGCATGAAAATTAGTCAAATTACTGGTCGAAAGAAAAAAACCACGAGACGAGTAACCTAACACGTAAAGCGATCAATACACTAGTAGAGCAAAGACATATATATATATATATATATATATATATATATATATATATATATATTTGTGTGTTTCTGTATGTGTATTTGTCTGTGTATACATATTTATACACAATTATGTGTATATATGTAAGTATTAATGTATAGGTTAGATATGGATAGGATAATATTCCGTATCCAAAAAAACTCTATTCTTAAAATGTGCTAAATTCTACATACAACGTGTAATATTTATATTTATATTTATAAAATGAATACGTTGTAATATCAATTTATAATTGGTATTTCGTTTGGACATTAGCAGTGTATTATCGAATAATGGTGCATATTTCGATTTAAAGAGTTAGTTTTAAAATGTTCAAAATTAGCCACACTCTCCTCGATCAGGGATATATTGTTTTATATTCTCTGCTAACTAATCAAAATACAAGAAAACTTTTATTTGATGAACATAAAATTGGTATTGAGCACTTTTTTAAGAATAGTCCTTTCTGGATAGATAATTTTATCCCAGCCATACCTACCATGAACTTAGATATTAGCTTCTTTTATAATTAAGCACTGTCTACTGTTTTTTAATATGGATAAATTACATTTCGGTATATCCATAAATAGTATTCCACCACAAATAGGCAGGAATATTTCGTGGGGTTGGTTCTGAAAACTGAAGTTCATATTACAAGAATAATATAGAAAGCCGATTTTTCTTCTTGACCATGACGACTTACCTAACCACGAGAGGAACGGTTTTAAGAATATAAGACGAACATCAATTATTGAAACGCTTTCTGAATTTGAAAATTTACTGGGAACCATGAAGGGATTAACTTTTCATAACAAAAGAGCTCTTTCTAAAAAAATTTGGATAATATTTTTAGGGACATGAATAAATCCGTTAACATCTATGTCAAGTCTGATAAAACATCCAATTTTTATAAGTTATCCCCCAAGGAGCTTTACACGTTAATTAAAAATATTGTATGCAAAAGCTACAAAAAATTGACACTACCACTTTCAACCTCATAGATAATATTCATTTGTTGAAACATCCATACCTGGAAAATCGTGTATAAGTAACTGGGACTATAAATTACATAATAAAAAAGCTAAAGGGACATAAACCAGATTTCAGAGCAAAAGACATACACACGTTTAATTAATTTTACTAGAAAGGAAGACGGAAGAATCAACAAAAACAAATTAAGAAAAACACTAAACAGTGCATGATATGCAAACTTGGATATCTAAAGTTTCTTATAACGTGGATGTTGTTAACTGGTACAAAGGTATCCAGAATAAAACCAATTACACTTTTATAAAATTTGACATTGATTGTTATACATATATTTATAAAGACCTTTTCACTTTAGCTTTAGTGTTTGTTCACAAATACTCCATCATTTCGGCGATGGATAATATTTTTATATATATATATATATATATATATATATATATATATAATGTTTTTTTTTTGCAATATCTCGTTATTTATAGTAGATATTAGTATTTAAATAGACGCTCCTTTTCGTTATTAAAAGCATATTTGATTATTTAAGCTAACCGGCCTGAATGTTTGAGAATATTTTTTTAATTCTGATTTATCGAACATACCTTTGTTCAGGAATACCTTCTATCTGTCTTATTTTTATTCTGTTATTTTGCATTACTAAGAATTTTCAAAGTGGAAATAATTTATGAACTATTTCACCGTCCATTCCCAGAAATGTTTGGATTGCCACCAGTATTGTGAGTTGCATATGTGTTTGGCTTTTAGAGCTTAATTCATCATTCAAAGAAAAATATTTGCTGTATTATTTCATTTAGCTTTTCCACAGTAAATAACCTACTGTCAGACAAGTTTTAATTTGCACTTACACAATTACGCGAAGCCAGTGAAGCAGTCAACCATTTTAAATCTTCTGTCTTATGTTTGATTAAATCAAAGAACTACCTCTCAAAAATTACACAAAAATAGGTCAGAAAGTCGTTGAAATCAGAATGCATTAATTGTTGGGACGGAATATAATTTTTTCTTTCATTATTGATTATTTTAAATATAATTATTACCCGTTTTACATTATTTTAAATTGATATTATTAAACATAATGGTTTTCTTTTTGTGGAAAATCAGATGCATAAAGCATTGCTTAATTTTGATCAAATATTAGTTCTTTTCTTTGTTTTTAATTTTTCGGACGATATAAGTGTGCATGGAGTATAACTCCGTATTTTCTACTATGAATTATAAGTCACTACAATAACTCAAACAAATGAAGAATGATAGAAAACTGATTAAACGTGTTTGTCATATTTCTCTCCAAATGTGCATTTCGTAAATTTTTAAGAAACGTTGGAAATAGAGAATATTACTTCCTTATAGAAATTCGTTTGACAATCGACCACAATGAAGCACCATCTTTGAATATTATATAGCATTGTCAGAGGTGATAAAAAATGGGTTTTGCATGCCAAGATACAATATAAAAGACCATGTTTATCAATGAGCCAATGTCAAAACGTTTAATACGAATTCATACACAAAACTCCTTACGTTCTGTCTAGTAGAATATGCAAACTATTGGAATACAGAAAAAATCGTGTAGATATATTTTGCCAGAAACTCGATCGAGTAATGGAAACATTACTTCGAAACCTTTCTTTTTTGTTTTTATTCATCATGGTATGCAAGTTTCTTTTGTCCAAATGCAGCCCACGAAAAAATATAGAGAGTGGGAAGTTTTTGTTAATAAACTAAGAATAGATTATGCTTAGTATATTTAGTGCATAGATATATGTTTTCTTTGTTCAGATCATTAGAGCATGCGCCAACAAAAACTTTCAAATATATTTTCGAAAAACAGTTTCCGTTAATTTTGAAATAGAACAGTTGCCTTCGCGTTTGTTTAAAACAGTAAACCCGAAAGTGAGTGCAGTTATATTAATTAATGTTTTAAGCAAATGTCTTGATTTTTGTATAATTCTCGCTAAATGCAACTATATTCCAAAATTAAATGTATTTAGTATTTTTTTATTTGAACCACAAAAATCACATATTTATGCAGAGAAATATATCCAGTACACACACACACACACATATATATATATATATATATATATATAATGCACTAGCCTGAGTGTACATATAATCTTGCATATACAGAGAATGGCAGTTATAATGTGACAGAGTTGTAAGTTGGTGCAGATTTCGTTGGAGTTGGTTGGATCTAGAATAATTTATGCGAACATACTATTCCATTTCAAGATTGTATATATTTATTTCTGCTAATATTTTTCCTGAATTCACTAACACGTGTCGCAGTTGTATATTACGTTCAACATAACTTGCATTTTGTATCTCCATATCTCCATATCTGTTTTTGTTATTTATCATTTTGTGCGGTTCCTCACCCGGAATTCACAACCAATTGGCGACGAAGAACTTGAACTCACCAAAAGTCGAACAACAAATTGGCAAAGAAGATTCATCCAAAAGTCCACGACAAATTGGCGGCATACACGTATAACCCGAATCGTCACAACAATGTTGGTTACAAGGATTTGGAACACAAGTCGACTATAAACAATTTGGTGACACAAAAAGTGTGAAAAGAAAATTTACAACACAATTTTCTACGAGATTAATTGCCAGAAAGCAGTAGTTAGAAAAACAATCCCCCTGACGGAATCAAACCAGCAAATCATGGAGGACTTTCAGAAAAGAATATTAGAAATCATAAAACGACTAATGGAAATGCAAAAGGCAAATAAAGAAGGACAAATAGAAATGCAAAAGAGACAAATGGAAATGCGAACGGAAAATGAAGAAAAACAAATGAAAATACAAGACATATAAAGTAAGACAATTCCAACTACAACAACTATTAGGGGCACCTCGAGGTGGTGTAATGGCTAGCAAGCTTGTCTCGCTAGAACTATTGCAATTAAGCAGTGAGTTCGATCCTCACTGGGTGCCCCATACTTTCGGCCTTGTGCCACATCTAAGCTGCGCTTAGTAAATTACAACAACTATTAATGAAATTAACACGTACAACACTAGATAAAAACACGTAAAAAGGGGAGATGTTCACAAGAGGCTGAGTGGAACGCGATAGAAACTTTTAAGTACTCGATTGAAGAAGACACACATTTTGGAGAACATTACAGACGATATGAAGATATTTTTAATAACAACTGTCAGTACTCGACTGAAAAGAAAAAGTTAAGGCTTTTACTCAGAAAATTAGGGACGGACGAATACAATAAATTTGTAGATTATATTCTTCCAAAAAAGACGAACAATTTAACGTTCGACAATAAAATAACAGGCCTCACTGAGCAAATTAGCCCAAAAATTTCCATATTCCACAAAAGGTGGAAATGCTTTAATCTCGTGAAAGACGAAAACGACGATTATTCAACATTCGCAGCCATGGTCAACAAACATTGTGACGACTTAAATGGGCTGAGCTAACTCCAAACAACTTTAAATGTCTCATATTTGTCCAAAAACTCGTCGTTGCTAAAGAGAGCAAAACGAGAAAACGAATGCTGAACAAACTTCAAAATGAACCAGTTTTAACGTTGCAAAAACTAACAGTGGATTGCCAGAAATACCTCAGTACTAAAAAAAGATAGTAAAGATATCGAAGAATTAGGAGTCGCGCATATTCGTAAGTTAAAAAGAAATTTACGTTTTTCACCCTCCCCAAAAGCAAAACAAGAATTTAACGAGAAAGAAGACAAAACAAATAATGACAGAAATCAAATAAAAGCAAGCCTCCTCCCATCTGCATGTTACAGATGTGGTGAATGGCATTGGTTTAGAGATTGTTGGTTCAAATACAAAAATTGCCGAGCGTGGTGAATGATGGGACACAAGCCAGCTGTAAGCAGGAAGAAAAAACAGTCTAGTAGTGTTAGATCTACTAGAATCGAATATGAAAATATAGAATACAGAAGAAAATATGACGAACTTCAAATATTGAATAAGAGGATCAAATAACAACTGGATTCAGGTTCAGCCTTAACAAAAATCAATCTGCAGTCATGGCGGAAGATGCTTTAATAGACCGACAATGTTACACACAAAAATATTTCGAAATCGATAACAGTAAAAAGAATTAAATTCGTAGGTGAAAAGATCGAAAATGTGAAAATTCAGGGAAAAACTAAAAAGTTAAAGATTATGTTACAAAAAATACACATAACCTGGTAGGAACGGACTGGATGCAGAAATGTAATATATGGGATTTTCCCATTCACTTTTGTAAAATAATAAAAAGCGTGCCGACAGAAACTACGGAAATGAAAAGGAGGTATTCTCAAGCAGTAACAAATTCACAACAAAAATCGAACAAAAGAAGAATGTGCAACCAGTATTTATTACACCTATAATTACAGAAAAAGCATTCAAATCAGGTGAACAAGTTTACTTCGGAATGTTCTAAAATAATATGGCGTATTGAAACCCGGGAATAATTGTACACAGAATAGGAAACGGGATGTACACTATACAGGGAGAAAAATTTGTGTATAGAAGGCACGTAAATCAAATACAAAAAAAAGAAGGAGTGAAGAACCAAACTCCTCACCATCGGAAAGTGGTAATACAATGGAAGCAATTTTCAAAGCCTTTGACATTCAGAGACCATTAATAGATACAGAAATAAGCAGAACTATCAGTAAACGAACATTTACGTTAATCATAAATCCTAAGCGAAAAAAATACTAACTCCTCCAAAAAATGAAGCTGGAGAAGAGATGTTGTGTGATAGCCTCTTTTTGTATACAATACTGGACTGG
Source organism: Ascarosepion bandense (assembly GCA_037127315.1). Classification (NCBI taxonomy): domain Eukaryota; kingdom Metazoa; phylum Mollusca; class Cephalopoda; order Sepiida; family Sepiidae; genus Ascarosepion; species Ascarosepion bandense. The sequence continues at coordinate 14,959,777 of JBBBDQ010000190.1, forward strand.
CCTGAGAGTACATATAATTCACTGACGAACAAATACCTTTTCCCTTCAGTTATGTTTTAAAAATATTCTCTATATCCTCGGTTGAAAATCAGTCTACAGCAGAAATTCATAACAACAATCTCCCCAATCTTTCATGTCACTTTCGAAACCAGATCACCCAAGCGTGTATTCCGTATGGCTTTTAATTTACTGAGTATACTTAACAAATATTTTCTTTTTAACGACGTTTATATTGCAAATCGTATAAAGAATATAATCAGAAGTTTTATCAAAAGTAAGTCCAGTCATAGAAATATGGATCTGATATCGTCCTGTGATTCTCAATGTCTATTCATAAAATTATAATTCATGATCCATGTTAAAAAAACTACGTGTTTTGGGGCAAATTGGTAATAACAGATTTGGGATAAAATAAGCGTATATTGAGTTGCACTGCTAAAATAATGTAATATATTTTAAAGGAGCAGAATTTATCGGCACTATTTAAAACATGTATGACTTCAATGAACTTTTAAATTTGACATTTTACTCAACTTTGAATAAGTATTATGCAATATATTTACTTTTAAATTAAATATTTAAAATTCGTTGCGCACGCGCACACACACACACACATATATATATATATATAAAATAAATAAATTATCGTCTAAATTACGTAAAATTGCAATGATACCGACATCTCATTTTGCAAAATATATTCACCTAAAATACAAAAATACCTTGAAATAAGAAAGAGTGTATTTATTCACTGATTTTGTCACTGGCTAAACCATTGCTTCTAGACGATTTCAAAATCTTCTGGATCTCATCAGGACTGTTTTTTTCTAAGTTTATTTTGGTATTACAAAGAATTTAGTTTTTCTCTCGCTCAACAGCGCCCCACACAATAAAAGGGAGTTTCAGTCTGGGTAGATAAGTGACCAGGTGTCAGGATTATTGTGGTCAAAAACATTGTCTAACAACCATGATCGGGTTCTCCTTTTTGTGTCAGGCTGCAGAGTCCTGTCGCCAAACATAGGTTTCTCCAGCAGTTATCATCTTGACACAGATAAGTACTGCATCCTCTAGGCACTTGATAGAGGTCTCATTCTTGTCTCAAATTTAAATAAATAAAATGGTGTCAATTTGTTCATGACACCCTGTAAACAACTCATGTAACACTATTTATTGTACAATGTGCTTTCTTTTTGTAAATTTCTTATGTGTTTCTGTATATATTTTTTTTCCCTGTAAGTCCCCATCTGGGTACTGGATATCACACGCCTTCTACCCTCCCTCTCTCTCTCTCTCTCTCCCTCCCCCTCTCTCTCTCAACACACTGGGCTTATTAACTGGCAAGAACACGCCGAAATTATCCTGAAGAAAAAATGAAAATTCAAAAATACATAGAAATTTCAACTTTTTCGATATGCTATCTGCAAGTGGTAAGTCCAGATTTTCTATTAATTTAATCTACCGTATCTGTTTTTCTCTTTTACTAAAATTTACTAAATTTTTCGGTTCCGGTTTACAGTCTACCCACGTCTATTGAACTGTTTAAGAGGCTCATCCCTTGTTCCCTGATTAGGATGTGGTTTCCGGCTTTCTCTTTTCTAATATTCTCACTTTGTTTTTTGTTTTGTTTTTTTTTTCAATTGGAGTAGATAGATCCATCTATCGCCCGGTTCACATTCCACACTGCGTCTATTGAACAGGTTACGAGGCTCATCCCTTGTTCCCTGTTTAGGATGTGGTTTCCGGCTTTCTCTTTTCTAATATTCTCACTATTACGTAGCCCCCTGCACATCAGTGCTGTTACCGCCTTGCTCGGGGTGATACGATTAAAAAAAAAAGTCTGAGAACCGAAACTACAAAATGTAATTTTTCCGTTCATCCTCTCTCTCTCTCTCTCTCTATATATATATATATATGTGTGTGTGTGTGTGTGCGTGCGTACATGCTTGTATGTGTGCGTGTGTGTGTAAAGATGATAAGTGGACTGTACAAATTATAATTAGTCTTAACTTATTATTAATTCACAAAATTCCTTATATATTAAATGACAAATATATATTTTTATTTAAAGATATATAGCTATGTATAAAAACAGTAACCTCTTTTTAATTATTTTTAATCAACCTTGAAATTTGACACAAATTATACTTCGCTAATTGACAAGACTTTATAAGTAACTCGATGTACAGCATTACAGGGTACGGATCATATTATATACGGATATGTGGGGAACATAACAATTAACATAAAAATTGAACATATTTTGGGAATCGGTTAAACTGAGCGAGAACCAGCTGCTTGAGTCAAACTTACAATCCCATAATGTAATACGGATGGACTAAGTGTAATTCTTTACAATATGCGTAGCATTGTGGGTCATACGCTAGAAGATTAATACTGGTGGCACTAAGAAATCTAAGGTCTTTCTATGAAAGCATCGATAGATCAGTGAGAGGATTACTACATCTAGTCCGTGAGAGAATGGTTGCAAGGTGAAAAACAATTTATCACCCACTAATGAAGAATGATCTCAAAGTCGGCTAATGTTGCGGTCTTTTACCTCAATTTAACACGTAATTGGCACTTAGAAGAAGAAATGGACTCATACACTTTCAAAAGGTGTTTTGGCGAAAATCAACTCAGCCAATTAATCAGGAATTAGAAAGCTTTTCTTTCCACACCGAGAACCGTTAAACTCGGACGACTTAAATCTAAGGTGTACATTTC
>JBBBDQ010000190.1:14965000-14990000 GCA_037127315.1 Ascarosepion bandense
ATATATATATATATATATATAAGGCAAGATGTTTGTGTGTGTGCCGGTTTAATGTAATGTATGTATATATATATATATATATATATATATATATATATAAAAGGCAAGTCTGTCTGTTTATCTGTCTGTATGTCCTTTATACAAATCCAAAATATGTTATCTGATTCTCACCAATCTTCACACAAATATTCTTTAGGCTGAGTCTGAGCTCCAGGAACATGAATTAGTTTTAAAGCTTTCACTACACACGGTTAACACCGGGCTATACTGCTAGTCGTCAATAAGCAGTTGTATTACCATTAAAATAACTATATTCATTTGTATATATAAAAAGATTACTTGCTTATTTAGACAATATCGGTGTGCATATAGAGAGAAACTAAATATTTTAAGGCTATACGTGTCAGGAGCTCTTTCAAATATATATATATATATATATATATATATATATCTCGGTAGCAGGAAACAAATACTCGCGTAAGTGTCGAAGTTAATGTTCATAATTAATTTCACAGTCTTTTCATAATTGTTGGATGCTGGACACAACAAAATGCTTGGTGATGTTTATAGAATTATAAATAAATATGATAATTTTAACCTGTCATACTTCAACAATAACCAGAATTTATTAAACAAATGACAAAATCATACTGAAATGAACAAAACGAAACGCTAAGACCTTTTTAATAAAGAAGAAAGCATTGTTAATATATATAGTCGTTTACATGTTGAATTCACGTACAGCGTGAACATTTCTTACATGAATTTAACCCCACCAAAATTGTTGTCTGTCAATCACCGACTGAATTTGATTTATTTTAAAGCTCTTCACACAAACAGGCGTACATAATTCGAACCTATTAGTTAATGTGGAAAAGAAAACCCAAAAAACAACAAAAATGGATCATATAATTTCACCCTATACAGTATCTTATTTACTATATTTTAAATTTGACATATATTGCTGGTACCATGAATTTTAATAAAATGCGCGTGTATACGTGTATATGTGTGCGTGTGTGTGCATATCACTCACATGAATCTGCAGATTTTTACACAGCGGCTCTGTATCTTATGTGTCCCTGTGTTGTATGTCAGAGCCAAACTGCGGTAAGTGCTGATATTGTAGTTTATGTAACAATAAAGTACACTTTCCAAACTAAATATTAGCAAATTTTCTTTTAATTCAAATATGTCGTTGTTCTTGACTGAATCAGTCCGGAACCTAGAAATCATAGTCTGCTCAAATCCAGCCGATATCTGGTGAAGAGGGAGTCAAATTGATGTTCACATTTTACAAAATATGTTTTTATGTAAACACACTAAACCTGATTTCTTTACCGACAGCCGATACTCTGCACCCTGTACATTGTATTATGAAAATAAGTTCATAGCCGCATGTTTACATACTACCTCACATGGGATTATCTAGTTTATTTATTCATATTTTACATATACGCATACTTGAATGCATACATAGATACATACACGCACCCATATGTGAAACTTTGTTGTTAGATAGCAAATCCCTCATTTATACAAGTTTCATTATATTTGATGAACAAGGTACTGCAATTTAACTTATTATTTTTGTCTAATGTTCGTAACAGTGGTTTCATTTTTGAACACAGAATGTATAAAAACTGTCCAAATCTTCTATATATCAGAGCGCTTTCGACTCTGCTATTAGCAATTATCAAGAATGTTTTAATTCCTTAAATGACGGTTTAGATATTTATATGAGTATTTAGAATTATCCCTTTAGATAAAAAAAGGTCTACATAGAGAAAGTTATAATGCATGAAATCTTCTATTAGACAATCTGATGGATGGTGCTTGAAAGATATATTTTCAGAAAAACATTTTCAAAAATATATACAATGATGTCATGATAAAATTAAAATAATAAAACAAAACATTAAAAATTTCAAATTATGTTGAAAACGCATTACAATTTTAATGAAATTTAATATTTACATTCATATCTATTTTAATATTATTAATTGTATTAAGGCAGCAGATAGTTATTTAAACATATATTGTTACATGTAACATACAACGAATGTCTAATATGTTTAATTATGAGCTACCATCTTATTACGCTGGTTCTAAGCTTTCGTCTCACATAAGGCATCTTCAGAGAGCTTTTATGGGAATGTTACTTAAAAGAAATCCATCATCAAAGATGATTTTCTTTTGTATTGTCATAAAACATTGCAATGCGACGATAACAGTCACCGAACAGCTGATGCAGTTCGTAAATAAGTAATGCGGTCCCATGATATCACACCACGTGAGAGACCGAAATGTTAACAACAGGATCGTATGTTTAAGTACTCTGTACTGTGTTGTGACTAAATTGAAATGTAATTGTATTGCGTGGGTTGATTTGATTTAATGTAGATTGCCTCCAATATCTATAGGTTCTTTTACTGTGTGTATATATGAGTATTATTGTGTTATCAACTAAAATCGATCTAATATTATGTACATAGCTATGTTTTTCTGAGAAAAATGTTTAATCTTATTGTTTGCTGTATATTTATTCGGTAATATCAATTTATTTTTGAATAGATATTGATTTTTTATGTTAGATCTTTTAGTACTCGTAGTGAATTTGGTCTCCGTAAAGATAAGCAAATTATAAAATTACAGAAAAATTCCGTTATAAACTAAGAAATAAGTACTGGAATTTTACCTAAAATCAGTTCTCTCATACACCAATAAATGCTGAAAAATCTCCTCGCATATGAAGAAAATCTTGAAAGAAGAGGAATATGGATCGACAGAAACATGCGGAAAACACCACAGACTAAAACTATGAGGACAGACGAAGATTTATTGAAACAAAATATCATTTATACATACCATCAGAAAGAGACAAATGAAATATCTAAGACACATAATGAGAAATGAAATCTTGGTTAATATGATACCCACTGGACAGATTGAAGATAAGAGACAAAAGGGAAAAGAATACTTGCTTCCTTCATAGCTAAACTATCCAAGAGTTTAAAATCCAACTTCAATTGACACATCTTATCTCTTTGACTTCCACACATCTCTTAACTTTTCCCCAACACGCATTTCATAATGTTTTTTCTCTTTTTCACTCTACTCTCACGTATCTCTATTTACACTAGTATTCCTATCTTTCTCTTGTCCATTCACTGACACCCTGAAACCGGTTCATCTTCGATTCCATTTACTCTTCTTTCTACTTGTATGTAACCTTTCATTCTCCTCTTATGTAGCCCCATGCGCACCAGTAGCAGTACTGCTTTGCTTGGGCTGAAATTATTAAAAATAACAAAACAATAACATGGCATACTTTGTGAGCTCTACTCAAGGGGAAACTGAAGAGGTTTTAGAAGGTAAAGCACAAAGTAACAAAAACAAAAACAAGCAAACTTATTAAGATCTACATAGAACAGAAAATTGTGGAGAGCCATGATCGCAAACCTCCTGAAATAACATAAAAGAAGAAAAATAATCATTTTAATATTAAATGTATTTTTGTATTTAAGATAATCACATATGGTATACTGAAAAAAAACAAACGGCTTTAATTTTGGAAATAAAGTAGTAACTGTGTAGACATCATATGGATTGATCTGACTCTTCAACGACACAAGTAATCATTTGACATAAATACAAATGGAAAAGTCTTCTTTAGAATCCTCAAGGCTATTCACTGTCTTATTGATAGCATTTGCTTGTTTCCCTACATCCCTAAATGTGAATTTCGAGATATCAATAATTGATTTACAAATGATATTTTCAATTAGACAAAGTGGGTTAAGTTCATCATGGTCGGTGGGTTAGCAATCGCTATAGAATTAAAAGGATGCGCGGTTTCAAAGAATGTGACCTTGTAATAAAGCAAAGTAGAAAACACGTAACTTATAAGATAATTCAAGGCCGAATATGTCAAAAACAAATTGTACCAAATAATGTAAAATCAAATCACTTGAAGACTGTCAACAGTAGCAGCAACTAAAATGGATAGCACAGATATCTTTAAGAAAAAGTAATTGGATGAGATTTCATACTTATTCAAATAATGGTTAGAAAGTAAACTTCCATTATTACTGGAAAGAGTGATTGACGCTGTTAATCTTGCGAAATTAGTTGAGAAAAACATTATGAATTTTAGCTGAAAAGCAGTACTCGCTACTCTGTTAATGAATGCCAGATGATACCTCTTAAAAAAATTGATAAGACTATCATTACTTTTACCATATTAGTTTCAATATTTTTATTTTTATTTTAGCTTCGTATCAAATTCTTATGAGTCATTCATTGACGAATACAAAATTTCTTCGGAGCATTATAATATTATAGCTTTTTTGAATTTTTATTTTTAATTTTTAATATTAAAATGTACTTTTGATAGTTTACTATAAAATTTGCTTTACATTCAGTATATTGAAAGTTTGTGTACTAAGAATTTTTAGACCTGCGAACAACAGCATTTAGAAGGCTGTTTCCGGAGTCTCAAATATGCCGAACAGAGGCTCTCCTGCCGAATGCCGTTCACCCTCATACTTATGACGGAGGTCTAATGAGCTTGCACTTATCAGTTGTAAAATACAGTTCAAAACTTTGAAGCGACCTCTTAAAATTAGTAGTTTTGCTGGATTATATATAAGAAAAGATTATTATGCATGGTTAAAGAACGTGAAAAATTATTTTTTATTAGAAATAGTATTATGACAAAAAGAAAAAATACATTTCATGATTACTTCTTGCTTTCGTCAAAATATTATTCTTTGGCCTAGATTTCCGCAGCACAAATTTTGGCATTTGTTGCAAAATAGTTTAAGTGTCATAATTTGTTCAATTCTTTTTTCAATGACTCTCAGAGATCTTTTTCCCTTTAATCTTTTCTTGGATGGAAATATTTCACTTTTATATCAAGTTCATCCCATGCTAATTCTGGGGTGGCTTCAAACATTTGAACTACAATGTATATGGTACAAAGTCACAGACGATAATTGATAGAGGGAGAAAGAAAGTAAGGAACAAATTTACATTAATCTAATCATTCTTCCAATCTTTGATGATGATCGAATTTATATCAATATCCTATCACAATTTTTCAAATCTTCAAATAAAATAAATCAGAGAACGGGAAAAATATTTGTTCTTAAATACTTAAAAATAACAAAGAGAAAGTGTCAAACAAGTGTCAATAAAACATTACGAGAATCGATTGATAATTACATATGTTAAATAGGAAAAACGGGAAATAAATTTAATTCTGTATATCTAACTCACAAATCTGTGTGACGTAGACACATTAAGTAATCACATATTGATTGATTCAATTTACAGATGCTGTTTGTCTTCCGTTTCTGACAAATATTACCCCAAGACGTTGGTGTTATTTGTGCATCAACAAACAAAAATGTTGGATTTCAATATTTATTCCAGACAAAGTGGACATTGATTTGATGCGGTCAAATAAACATGTCTCGAATGCGAAATCTGTTCCAAATTATAATCGATATTTACTTCACAGAAAGGCACAGTAATCTAATCACACACCTTGATGAAGAGAAGAAAAAACTGTGCTCTTATGTTTTTGTAGGATTTAACTCTGTTGTGCAACTCTTACAAAGATGGCAGTATTTATCACTTACAGAAGTTAAAAAAATTCACACACATGCGCACACACACACTCACATGCGCACGTGCGCACAAACACACACACACACACACACGTAGAGCAGGCGATGGATAAACTGTCGTCTGAATTACGCAAAACAATGGTTGCATTTTCATTTCCAAGTTGTTTTTCCGTAAATGGAGCTTTTATAAAACGTATGTTTTCAGGTCTGATATTGACATTTGTTGAATACTGGAGTTAGTTGAATCTCAAAAGAGAATAAGATCATCTCTAGCTACAGTATTCTAAAGAATTTTATTTACCGATCAGAAGTTTACTTTAGAAATCTTAAAACTGGATCATATAAAATGGTCAGTGCAAATCAGCTGTTATCAGCATGTATTAAAAGCTCTTTTGGGGTAAGTACGTTTGTTTAAATTAGTTATTTTATTTAGCAATTGATTTAACCATTTCACTCTAATAAAGACAATAAAACCAGTAAGATATAATGCCTTACTGCGTTATTGTAAGAAAAAGAAAACATTATTAAAGAGAGAGAACAATAAAATATCATAAATTAAGAATACATAAGATAACAATTATATTTTCATTTGAATTTTAGAAGATCAATTAGACTGGGAAGTAACAAGTTTTCCACAAGAGAGAAGTGAGAGAAAATAAACATTCAGAAGAAATTATACGGTTAGATTTAACAATGGAGAATTGCTACCAATCAAGTACTGCGCTTAAATTCATAAAGTCTATACCAGTTTTCTGTCAATTTAATACTTCTCCCGCTCAGATTAATATTTTGCCCATTCAAATTAATTTTTTGCACAGTTGCATGATTAAATTAAATATATTTATTTATAACCTCGTTCATTTTTAATTTTTAGTTTATAGTATACAATATTAACAACGTATTTACTTGTAAAACTGTAAATTTTATGTCGGTTTTTAATATGAACATTCCAATAGTACTGATCCAAACAGTCTGTAAGCGAAGACAGTGCCTCGTGTGGTACAACCATGCGTTGCGTGAATACCATTGTTGCCTCGCTAGTAAGGATCTCCCAGTTGGTATGTAACTATCTCATGATTTGTTCATTTCTCATTGTCTTAATAATAGAATTCGAATGATTGGGTTTTTTATTAATTTCACTAAGTAGAATATTAATTTGACTGGACAAAAATTAATTTGAGTGGTCGGAAGATTACTTTGAGAAGGAATTGATGTAGATATTATAGAAGGATGTCTATGAGAATGACTATATGAATTTAATCCTGCTACTAGTTTGGCATATACGTACCACATATTTAATTTTAAAATACCGAAATATAATGGCACTTTCTACTCCAACATCCTCTTAGAAATCCCACCTATGAAACTCTCATCAGATTCGTTTCTTCACTGCAATTTACAAAAATTTAAATACAATAAAATTTGCCATCTTCAATTTTTTAGAATCCTGTTCATATTTTGTCTTTTCCTCGGTCCTCCTTATTCTCAGACTTTTCCTCATTTTCACTTCATGTAACCACTGATGAACTAGTGGCAATCCCCCTGCATTAAGGGGAAATGAATTAAATTCCTGCTATAATTCGAGCAGTGTTTATGATAATTTATTCTCAATTTAATAAAATACGTAGATTATAGTGGACAAGTTGTGAGTTATTTTAATATTTGTGACTACATCTCGAAATCTGAATTCTATTATTTTCCCAAGTTTTTTTTAATTATTATTTTTTTATATACATAAGTACGTGTTTATTTAAACCGAAATACATATTACCTCTAGTCTTTACTCGGTGAGTCACATTTTACTTAACATTAGTTTAAGCGTTTCATATTTTTAATCACTTCTTCTTGTAGCATATCTTTACATTCGACACATTCCGCTGATTTTACATCATGCTTGTATTAAAGTATATTTGAAATCAGAAAAAAATTGATACGATAACGGCAAAAAATTGACATTTTCATAAAATGTTAATTCTTTTTTCCATAATACATAATAGACTTTAACAGATTACCTCAAGAAATAACCAATGCTCTAATCATTGATCAAAATATGCCATGATGGACCTGATAGCCATCTCTTTCCCCTTTATGATACTTTTTTTGGCCTTCATTTAGCTAGAAGGAAACAACAATCAACCACTTATAACGGACTACCACTACGATCATGATATATTCTGTAGAAGATACTTAATAAAAAATATCGAATTCTGTTCCCAAAATTCACAGACTCGTCTTTATGACCTCTATTTACATAATGACAGAATTGCATGCGCCATGAAAGTGCGCCTGAAAGTGGGGAAAATACAAAAAAAATTGTGGTTTTCATAATCATATGCATGATCAAAACATAACTCTGTTGCTTTCAAAAATTAATTCGCATGGGATGTGTTTGATGCTCGAAGCAATTTATTATTTTCCCTTCATTTTTCTTTTCTTTTTACCAGCTTCTGAATTTCAGTGAATGTTTTCAGACAGTGAATAACTCGTTTGTGCAGCAGTCTTACCAACTCCCCAATTATATTCAACGTCACTTGTGCGGCAGAGCGTTTGACTTCTGTTGGTAGAGGCTATTTATTAAAAAGAAAAAAAAAGGATCCAACACAATATTTAAGCATCTGTTTCACTTTTCTGGCTATGCTTCAAAATACCACAATTTTCATTCGCCCAATCATAATAATAAAATATTTTAGGTTCATGATAACCTTGATCCCATTTTCTTCTTCGCACCTACCTTATATATTTAAATAAATGTCACTTTTAAATATATTCTGCTGAATTAAGTTTGGATAAACAATATATTGAATGTAATACGTTCTTTGTCATCGGCAAGGAACTAGTAATATACACATATTTTGTGCTTCAAATAGAGATTTGAAATTGATTTTTTTTCTTTTAGTTGCAAAATTTCAAAATATAACACTTTTTCAAAAAGAAATCAACCATTACATTCTGAAAGTTCATATTTTTATCAGAATTTTTTATATACTCTGATTTTGGGTAAAATGTACAGTGCTTTTCACTTGTTATATTTTAATTTAGATTAGTCTTCATTCTATATTCGTTGATACCAGAGGAAGTAGACGAATTTACTTTGTTTTCCTTAATAGTACTACTCCCGAAGAAAGACAGAAAAGCTGCTAGTACGTAGAAAATTGCAAGAAGAGAAGGTGAAAGGGGAAACTAAAAATATGTAAAAAAGAAAAAAAAACGAAAGTTTATGAATATGGGTTGTACATTTGTCCAATGATTCCATTCAAAATAAGGTGATAAATCCACTCAGACACAGAGAATTACTTGGAGGGAAAAAGAATGCGAAAGAAATTGTGCGGATAAAGATAAAATATATATGTTCAGGTAGGTAGAAGTATCGATGGATGCTGCATTTAAACATTTTATGAATGTAGGTGAAACGTAATCAAGAAACTGGAAGATATTTCTGAAAGCTAAAATTGCGAGAAAAGAAATTAGAATAGATCATAAGGTTACATCAATCTGCTTTAAAAGAACACGATGTAATCTAGTTTTATATAAGACCAGAGATACGACGAATATGATATATTTTCCGTGAATTAAATTAAACTTATCCAGGCGGATATAACAGTATACCACAATATATTTCAATATACTAAATACGCAAGATTAACGATGAGAGATATCAATGAATATTGCTTACACAATAAAAACAATATGTATATTTTAAACCTACTCAGATATCCACATTAATACTGCTGTAGTAGAAATCCATCCTTAGGAAACATGAATTTACAAAAGATATTCGCAAAATTACTGGGCCCTTTTCTAATCATATTTTACTATGTATGATTTTAACAGCATTGTTTATACATTTAATTCATATTATCCGTCTGTATTTTATATTGAACCATGTTCGTTAATAAAAATATAAGTGCAGTGTTCATTTCCGAAAACCATATATTTAGGGATTTTATGGTCTACGCATAGCACCACACATTTCCAATTCTCGCAAGTAGGATATGTTTACATCTGTAATTCAACGGATTTCATCCATCTACCTAGTTAATTAGCTTACAATTAAAAGAAAAAAATCTTTGAATACTGATACTGATTAAATATATGCAATTATTTATGCATATTTTCACTTTAAAAAATTTCCTTCAGTAGGAATCAAACTTTCTGCGTCTCGCTTCCACTCCTGTAATCCCACATTCCTTTGCTATTTCGAAAAAAAGATATCCTGGGTTTTCTTCGTTATTTCTCATGTTTAACTATTTGAGGAAATGAATTTTGAATCGGAAAATTTCAAACGATGACCAAACTCCTTAAACAAGATAAAATAGTTGCAAATGTATTAGTTAGGGGTCATAAGTAATTTCTATTTTCTGAACCCAATTTTAATCTTCGGAAGAATAATTTCGAAGAATACAGTTGATAAAATATTATCTATAAGTGAATATTATGCAACAAACGTGCCGTAGTAAACACTTGAGGAGATTATTTGATCTTAAACAGAAAATTGTAAAAGATCTCGTGATTGTTAGTTTCTACAGTGAGGTGCATGTGTGACTAGTTTTGTAGCTTGTGGTTATAACAACAAAATTAGATGAAACACTTTTTTTAAGTATATGAATATGAGAACAGTACTATACTGAGACACAGTCACACCTACAAAATTTTTGATTTGGCAACATGTAACCGAATTTTCTACGCTAACATTTTCTACTCTCGCATTTCTCGAATATGGCACGCACTTCCGGTTCCATGTTTCAAGCCAACTTTAATCTTCAAAAAATTAAATTCAGTGTCAATATTTACCACTTCCTTAATACTCTTTATTTGTTCTTTTTCTGTTTTTCGTTTCCTAATATTCCACGTCCAGTAACCACTTGTGTTCTAATGGATTTATTTCTTTGCTTGAGGTGAAATCGATTAATAAAATCTCAGACTCATAACTGTGTCGGATATTGCGCATTCACTTTGAAAATTATTAACTCTTAAATATTGATAGAAATATATATGGCATCAACGAACAAAAGAACTATAATATTGATACTCACACACAATCGCGTTGTTAATATAAATATTATTTCATTTATTCTATAAAAATCATATAGGCGAACTTCGACCGTGGTGTAATGTTTAGCAAAGTTGTCTCGCTAGAACAATTATGATTGTGTAATGAGTTAGAACATCACTAGGTGCTCTATACTACTGGTCTTATGTCACATCTAAGCTTCATTTAGTAAATCAATATGAAAAATTTATAGAGACACGCCAAAGTTGCATCGATAAATTCTATCAAGGAATAGCGAGAAATTATAGTGACCCACCCCGAGTAGTCTGAGCATCAACAAAATTTCATTCCCTGCCAATGTTTCTTAATTATATGTACGTTTCTGTACTCTTGCGTGACGTGAACTTTGTAACGTTGGGACAATAAACGTTTAAAACCGTTCCAGCAAACGAAGCTCGAAAAATTCCTTTCGGAACAGTTTGGAGGATCACACCATCAGCATCGATATCCTCTGTATGATATCTCTTCTCAGCATCGAGGTTACCATCCTTCAAAATCGTCTCTGCTGAGCGAGTACCGTGTTTAGAATACGTCCTAATTGACTCTCACGTGCCATTCTGTTTAAAGAACTCGCCAGCGGCAGGAAGGTTCGCGAATGCCCAAAAGAACACTTAAAAAATCAGTTAAAAATAACCGTGAGACGTGGGAATCTGTTGCTGTAAATCGGCTTTTCTAGAGTAGCAACATCTGGGATGGTAAGGTATTTTAGTGTCAAACTGTGAGTATGTAAAGAATCTGTGATGTTTTGTTCGGAAAGTTAGTCTCGCTCACCAGCGTCCAACACACAGTTTTCTGTGATGCTCTTTAATGGTTGGCTAGACGTTCACAGTCATCTCTACCACCGCCACAAAAGGGTTGAAATTGAATAAAGATCGAGATTAGAATTCCAGATTCTCTGATTATTAGCGGGTACCAACAACGACATCGGGGTAACCTAATTATTTATCATTCTCCATATATAATTCTGCAATAAAAGATATTAACGAAGATAACAGCAATGATGAAAATTATGAAAATGCATTAGTTGTTCAGTGACACAGCACTTTGTCTAAACTACAGTCTAGACATTGGAAAATTTCTAATTCTTTATGCTAGCACTTTCAGAAAAAGAAACGCTTTCCGCCTACAGTCATTGATTTACGTTCACAAACAGAAACACAAACATGTAATAGCTAAAGCGTCAACATCCTCTACAAATACATTATGTTTTAATTTTTTGTTCTCATAAATATTGGCAAACATTGATATAAATTAGACAAAGAAATAATATTTCTTCTTTTTTATTTTGCTTCATTGTTCCTTGTTTTTTTTTTTAAATGTATATAATTTTTTTCTAGCACCGGAAGAATTACGTCAGATCGATGTCGCCTGACCTTTCTGAAAAGCAAAAAACATCACACCTGTTAGCATTATTGTTTTGTATTCTGTTTTCTTTCGTCAATTTTTCCCGTTTACGAAGTTGTTTCTTTTATCATTGATATAAACGGAACATAAAACTAATATATAACACAAAACATACAAAAACTCGAATGACTGTTTTATTAATTTTTGTTTGTTGTTTCGTCGTTCTACATTTTCAAAAAGCTCTGTTATCTTATGACATTTATTTAACGAAACGACTTTTCAATCTTTTATCACTATTTGCTAGTTATTTTTATTATTTTAATATATAATTGTTTTAACAGAAAAATGAATCAACTAATATCAGTTAAGTAAGACTAACTCTAAAAATGATAAAAAAATAAATATGGTTGTCCGTAAGACAAACGACCAAAAATGCTAATTACAAATAAGTGACACGAAAATGTACCATGAAGGAATGAAAATACAAGAAATGTTTAAAAGAGCACTAATATTTGAAACCGAATTCGAACTTGTAATGAAACAGCGAACGATGCGTTCCAAAAAATACAAAAAATTATAAAAAAACAAGTTTACGTTAGATACAAAGATTGTTTAAATTTACGTAATATCATTCTTCCTATATGTCAAGGAATATTGGATAATATCCTTACAGCTGAAGAAGTGATGGTGCAACAGAATATGGTTTGGCAGAAAGTTGCTGAGAATATTTACTAAACATGAAAATAAAAATTAAAACAAAATGAGAATTTATATTTATAATCAGAAATGAGAATTTATATTTATAATCAAAATGAGAATTTATATTTATAATCAGAAATAAACTTTCTATGACAAAATGAAAAGGAAGGCTTAAAAAATGTGACATTAAACGAAAATATGTAAGTCAAGAATGAGACACGTAGCAAAACTCATCATCCGGATTCTGATGAACAGAATCGGCCCAGAGATAGGACACGAAAGATGTGGCTTCGTTAAAGATACCGGAACAAAGAATGCAATATCCATACTCAGAATGCTATCTGAACGAGCAATACAACAGAGAAAGATCATTATATGTGCTTTATAAACTACGCAAAGGCGTTTGACAAAGTATAGCACATAGTCTAGATAGAGACAACCTCGACATTTTCGGAAAAGACGTTAAGATTGTCAAGAAACTATACTGCCAGCAAATCACTTGTGTTCGGATTGTAAGTGAACTCAGCAGGTATGCAAAATATATAGGAGCGTAAAACAAGTTTGTGTTTTCTCATCGCACTATTTCAACCTGTACACCGAAGCAATTAGAAGAGAAATAAAAGCCGTATCGTAATTCATCGTCGATGGCCACATTCTCAACAATATAAGATACGCGAATGACACGGTGATGATAGCAGTAACGGAAGGGAAAATGCGGGACATTCTACAGAAGCTAGCAAAAAAAGTGAGAAGAAATGACCGAGTATAAGCTTCAAGAAAACTGAATGTATGGTCAACAGCAAAAGGAGGAGCCCAATATTCCAACTAAGTCCGAAAAAATAAATTAAAAAAGTAAAAAACATATATATGTTTTGGCAGAGGATGGAAAGTGCGACATGGAGATCCAGAGAAACTTTGGCATGGCCGAAGACGCATTTCAGAAGCAAACCAGAAAACTGAAAGACAGGAAAATCTCATAAGAAACACAGAAAACAGTGCTGGATAAGTATGTGATATCTTTCCTTCTCTATGGAAATGAACGATCTCTCAGTGTTTTTACAGAAGGATGTTGAGGATAGCATGAAAAGAAAATATGTGCAAAGTTAAGATGTTGGAAATGTTGCAAACAAGAAAAAAAATTACACTTGACATCAGGAAGAGGCAAATCAGGTTCTTTTGACACCCAATGAGAAAAGAGGGCCTAGAGAATTTAATACTCACAGGTTGGATAGAGGGAAGGAAAGACACTGGAAAGAAACGCGAGGTCCTTGTTAGGTCTGAGATAATAAATGGCGCAGCAGGGTTTAGAAGATATACTAAGATATAAAATATAGAGAATATATCGTCCATGATCGCCTCCGTCCTGAAAGGACACGGAACATTAAGAAGAAGAAGACAATAAAACACCAAGGGTGGATTTAAGTGATTGGGTATAAAGAACTTTGAGATTGATAAATAAAATCAAGTCTAAGTAAGAGCCAGAAATGTGAGGAAGCTTGGAAGACTCATTAAACCACACTGTAGGAACACGGATATGACAAAATTATCATATCATGTCTCCAAAATTAATATTGATTACGAATATAGTAACATTAAGAATAATAGTTCAGTGTGGAGTATGCATATTAAGTAATTAAGATTTAATAAATTCGAAGTAAAAGATGTGACTAGTTTTTAGAAGCATGTAGTTCTGAGATGTTTCTTCTTTAAAACAATTTTTTATATATTTGTGGATGTTGAAGATTGAAACTATATTGATACTACACTGCAAATGGGAGGATAGTTAATACAACAGCATCAGCATTAAGCATTTAATTATTGCTTCGTTATAGCATCATCAGACACCTTTGGCAAGAAGTGCCATATGACATTCACTGTTTGAACAGACTAAGATTTTCCTATGACACGAAATGGAATGATTATATTAAAACTACTGCTAGGTCGGCTTCTTGAAAATTTAGTTCACGGTGTTCATGCTAGAAAAATCTTTCTAGTCAAAACCTATGTTTCATATTTATAAGTCTAACATTCATCCTTGCTTTGAATATTGTTGTTACTTAAGATCTGATGCTCCTACTGTACTATTAATCATTTCGTATATAACTCATAAAATAATCTGGAATATCATTGATCCTATCCTGGCACCACACCTTTAATCCTTTTCCCATCACCGTAATGTACCTTCTATATGCTTTTTCTAACACTTTCATGGTAATAAATACGAATAACTTTCCTCTGTGGTATTTACACTTCATGAATGTATTTATTGTACTAGACGTTCATCATTTAATAGTTGAAATATGAAAATTTTAACGCTACTTCATGTTAGTTTCTTTAATTGCACTTTTCGTTTGTGAAACACGCATTCTTTTTTTCTTGCTTTCCAGTCAAATGTCAGTTATAATGATTCAAATGTAATGTTTATCATCATTTTCTGTCTTCTTGATTCAGTTTTTTTTTAGATTAGCTCCCATAATAGTATTATTTACTTTCTTACATTGCATCTTAGTGGCTTTATCACTTTTCATAGAGTGATATGATTAACAAAAACATGGGTGGTTACATGATCATTGACTCTTGTTTATATATATATATATATATATATATATATATATATATATATATACTGCACTTGATGCTAATTAAGAAAAAAATAATATGTACAACTAACTCTTAACATGCATGTTTGTAGATATGTGACATTGTAGCGACTTGATATAACGTTGTAAATCATTACAGGAAGTTATAAAATTAGTTTTGCATTTTTAAAATTGAAAAGCAGGGATGAAAACGAAAGATGCAAATTCTAATTACTTGTTTCAATTTAATATCCAGTTTCCGTTAAGTTAAGGTTTCAATAAAAATTATTTTACATTCGTTTATTGGTTGTTTTACAAGATTATAATTCTAAACATTATATTCCTACTAGTGTATTTTACAACTGAGAGTCATGTGGATATTATGGGTGAGGATAATAAAGTGCATTGTGGAATATCATCCAACTACAGAAGTGGTTAAATGATATTTAGTCTGATATTAAGGGTGTCTAAGTAGTTTCCAAACTTAACTAATTCGGTTCTGAACCACATTTCCAACAGTTTACTGAATAAGTAAAACACCTTCTTCGGTACATATTGAAAAAAATGAATTTGAATTTTGGTTCAGTAGAAATGTGAAGTCCGACTGCTTCTAATAATAAATCTTAATCTTTATAATTTTTTCTGTTTCATATTTTTTAGGCGGTCTTCAACATTTCAATTCTGATTATGTCGGTAGTTTTCTAGTTACTGCTTCCGACTTGTCATTAGGAGCCCTCATTCTTGCCTAGTGTCTTGAGCGTCTGCTCTGATTAACAGTTGCATAATATCGGGGTTCTTATAGTGACATGACGCGCATGGGTAGGTGTCTCTGAAAGTTCCTGAGGCCACTCTAAACTGGTCTAAGCCCGTTCTCTTCCGAAGTATGTCGTAGTTGATGAGCGTTTTTTACCACTAATTGAGGCCTCTCCTTATCAAAAATATGTATGAATACTCACAACTACAAATACAATTAGAAACCAGTGTAAAAAAAATATCTAAACCCCTCAAAATTTGTAACAACCATTTCAGTGTGGAATATTTCTTCCGCGAAAAGTTCCCCAGACATCCTAGATTTCTGTGAATCTAACCTGAATCCCTCAAACGCCTTCTATGATTTCTCGATCTCAAAGTAAGTTTCCCCCTTTAAAAAGGACTTCAGTGTCCATATACATGGCCTATGAGTCTATGTCAGCGAACATCTACCTTTGACTAGGAAGGCTTCTCTTGAATAACTTGATCATCCGTACATGTGCCTCCATCTCGGTCTACTAAACTGAGTAAGCTATCGTTCCTTTCTCTATCCACCTTCTTCCTCACCCGACTTTACCTTGCTAGACAGTGTATATGATAATATAGATATAACCATTGCCTCGCATACGTTTACCAACATATTTATGTTCGATGACTTCAGTGCCCATTATGCCGGTTGTATGGAAAACTATTACTCTTGCTATCATCATCACTCCCTCTACATTGGAATCACCGAATCTTTCACGCAAATGGGGAAATTAGCCACACGTTTCCACAGTAAGCCTGAACGACAAACCCTTCTGCTAGAACTTATTTTCATTTCTGTACTTGTATCATGCCATGCCATGCAGCTTTGCCTTCTTGAAAACTTAGATCACGATATGGTCTCTGTTAGGTTCTCTCTCCATTCACACTTCCCCGTGAACCTTCGACAAAGGAAAGCTCTTAGTGCTATGACAGGTCTGACTGGAAGGCACTACGATATTTTCTGTGCGACGTTTCTTAGAAGAACGTCTTTAGTCTCCTCGCTGAAGAATGTGCTTCTGAAGTGTCCACCTGGGTGAAAATTGGCATCGATGCTTTCATTCAAGCCAGAAAATTCTGCATTAAAGCTATTTTGCCCTTTGGTTCTCTCTTGCCTGTTTGGCCGACATGAGCCGCGGAAATCACTATTTCCGGCTCTATCAGATCCACGCCTCTAACTATAATAGGCGCCTGTTTGCCTCTTTTTGCAATGAATCTAAGATGATCCTCAATGACGCTAAGCTGTTGACGCTAAGCCGAGAGAATAAAGGAGTGTATAGAAACGCGCAAGTTTGGCTCGATAGAAACAGCAGAAAACTTTTCATTTATTCTTTCATAAATAACTATGTTGTCTTCTAGAGAGGACAAGGCTGAGTGGTTTGCTAGCATATTCTCTTCACTTAATTCTTCTGGAATATCCGCACCCTACTTCTCACATAGAAGTTAGGCCCAACTGGGCGACGTTTACATTATCCCTCGCTGGTCTCTGAAATAATTTCAAAAATTGACCGCCTTAAGGCGAAAACCGGAAACTGTATCCAAATGATCGTCATGAAAAAATGTGTTATGAAGTCTCATCAGGCATCTACAAACTCTACAAGTATTGTCCCTTCGCTTCTCGTATTGCTGCCTGCTGGAAATCCTCATCTGTGAGCGCTGTTTTTACGAACTCGGGAGAACACGTTAGACCTCTCCTATAATTGTTCTATCAGCCTCCTACTGAAATTGGCAAAGTGTTCACATGTTTACATTTGCTGACATTACGATATACTATCAGAGCAGAGATGGGTTATTTACGTGGAATCGAAAATTGTGTTATATATACCTTGAATTAACTTCGATTACACCGTAGAACCATTTGGTGTCTAAGATGCACCAAATCCATTGGTGGCTCACCCTATATTGTTATGGGTTGCAATTTCGAGTACTGCCGAATGAAACACATTTTCGTAACAAAACATTATCGTAAATTATTAAGCACGTAGAAATAAATATGTAAATATACTGTGATTAAAACCAGAATATCTAATCAAATATGATTAAAATAATATACAAAGAAAACAATTATATATATATATATATATATATATATATATATATATATATATATATAACATCAGCTATCGCACTTCTAGCATTTAGGACTATCATCCGGATCAGTGCATTCCAGCCGAATTTCATCTTCACAAATATAAAGGCAATTCCTCTCATTATCTAATGACTTATTTAGACATCTTTTTTATTGTTCTAGTTTCCTAATAATTTGTTTTTCTGTTTCTTTCACACTCAGAAACCCTGTGTCTTAGTCACTTTACTGCCTTGCTTGTTGTGAAATGATTATATGTAATGATAATTTTCAAATACGTCTGTGCCTGCCGCACTGTGTGTGAATGTATGTGTTTGTGCAAACGCCTTTAGTCAGATTACCTTTTGACTCTTTTTCAGGAACATCTTATTTTCTTTAACGAATAATGATTTTTGTATTATTTTATTAAAGATATCTAATGTTTATTTTAACAATTTCACGTGATATTGTTAATATGTCACTAGATTTACTGGGCGTGAATGATAATATAGTTGCTGATTAATGTTACATTTAAATTTTTGAAGATTTGAAATTTTAAGAAAGCTAACGAACAAAGGACGTTACACAAACTTTTAGGATGTAACATACAGTTGCATCTAGGTTGTTCAATAGCAAACGGTTAGACCAATTTTACAATCTGATAGCGGGCGTATATTCATGCAACCGTTATATTAAGGAGAATTACTCATCAGAAAAAGTGCCATGAAAATAATTGCTGAACATGCAAAAGGAACCCGTAATAAATCCTTTAGAATGTGACTGAATTCGAGATTGCAGGTGAGGATTGATTATATTACAGACACGTTTTAATTTATATATAGTAAGAGCATCAGACGTGATATGGTAACAATATTCAATGAAAGAGAGAATGGAAGATCTATAAATATAAAAGATAGATTCTTTCAAATTTTTTTATGGTTAATAAATGAAATCAGTTTTGCTTTAGATACATTAAAATTTAAGAGATTGGTTCCAGTTAACCACTGACCGAAAATATTTTCGAAACAATTTCTTGTTTTATTTTGTCGTATTAATAAGAGAGTAGTAAAGAGTCGTTTTTAAAGAGTTTATTCTTTTATTGGTTACAGTTGTAATTCCGCGTTCTGATTTCTAAGGAAATTATCCGTCTGTTAATTGCCATACACTAGGGCGCGTATTTTTTGAAAGAGACGTGAATATCTGGGCAGTTGATTATCCCGCAGTATGTTGCACTTACATTTTGTGGTCACAGAACGCAATATGTCTTGCTATTTAACCCCTAACTTGAGAAAGTGACTTGGCAAGTAAGAAAATGCAATTAATTCAAATGAAATTCAAAGTAGGCTGGCTGATTTCTCTTTTCGAGCCGATATGCACTGCACCACAACGAAGAGTCATGAGAAAAAATATAATCATACAATATACAAAAAATAATAATCATTTGTTTTTCAATAGCTAAAAGTTTTATCTGGATCAACCAATAAAACCGATTTTTTGGGATGATGTATCAATCAATACTGGATTGAATTATGTAAGGATCGAAAGTTTAGAAATACTTTGGGATATCATTTAAAAGAAAATCTTTGGAAAGTAATTCTTTCAAAGGCATTCATTTATGTTTAATTGAACAAGGAGCAAATTGTTACTGCGTAACGCCATCGATAATATCTGAATTATTTGGTTATAAAAAAGAGATTGAAAAAAAAGAAAAAAAAAGGATTTGACCGTGAATTCTCCTCATACAATGTCACTTTCTTCCGTAGGAAATACCGAAAAATAGTGCTTTTTAGTGATAGTGTACTTTATTCTACTAGATGTGAATTCTCTAAATCTTTAATGTCCTAATTATGTGAACATATTTTCTAATAAAATATTTTAAAAAATAGTTGCATCAATTTAAAAAAATATCAACATATATACCCACATATGTTTTTGCTGTATATAATGAATTTACACTTACATACATACATGAAATTATATATATATATATATATATATATATATATATATACACATATATTTATATATATATACATATACATATATATACACATATATATATATACATATATATACGTATATATATATATACATATATATATATACACATATATATATATACACATATATATATATATACACATATATATATATATACATATACACATATATATATATATATATTTATATATATATATATGAAATATTGGTAGTATGCAAGTATAATGTGCCTGTTTTTAACTGTATGCTTCATTGCATGTGTGTATATGTTTTACATTATATTAATAAAAGCAACAATATTTGGTTATTTAAAATGTTTTCACATTTTTATGTACATTAATGTATCTTTTAGATGTTGTTTATGTATAGACTAACAAAATTTCATAAATTTCATTTTTTATTTTATTTTAATGAGATATCGATTATTTTGGAAAATAATATCTTCAAACGCTAGTTTTAATTTATAAATTTACATTTTCACTTTTTTTGTTTTAGTTTATCTTGTCCGTTTATTGGAATTTTTACTTAAATTAAAACCATTGAAGATTTCTTTTTGTAACGAGTTTACTTCAGGAACAGAGAATGGGATATTTAAAGCAACATCTAATGATTTAACTCCATTTTTCATGGACAGATTTTCCTTTCTGTAAATAATTATCTCACTATCTTTATCGCATTATTTTTCCTATCTTCGGCCAAATTACATTTCTTTTATTTTCAATATTTCACCTTTTCTTTTTCAGTCTCACTTTAATGGATGCTATGCAAAGCTGATCATAAAGAGAACTTAAATTATATACAGAATTTTGTTTTATCTCTTTCCCTGGTTCTTTTATTTCTCTTTCTTTTTGCGTTTTACTTCTTTCTTTATTAAACACATACTATACTTAATGTCATTCACTTCTGTGCGTTCTTTCTAAATGTTTATTTTTCTTTTTTTCGCATAGCTTGACATTTTTATTTTTGTATATTTTTGTTGCTTCTTTTCTTTCAATCTTTAGTTATCCTTATATATGAACTTATATTTTTATACTTTATTTACATTTTTCTTATACTCATTTTCCTTTCTTTCTTTTCGCTTGTGACATTCATTATTTCTTTTCTTACTTTCAGTGTTTCTTTGTTTCTATTGTTTCAGTTTTACAATTGTTTATTTTTTCCCTATTTCCTCATATATATATTTTTTGTCTTTTCTTTTCTTTTATTTCATTTCACTCTAAACATTTCATGTTTATAATTATGCTTTCTTTTTCATTCTTTTCTTTTGTTTTTTTTTTCACATATTTCTAAAATGTTTATTCTATCTTACAGATTTATGATTCATTATAATATTTTTTATTTCCTTGTTTTTTTTTAATTTTGTTTTTAAATTTCCGTCTCTTTTTTAAACACAAGATTTATATATCACCCATATCCTTTTTATTTTATTTTCATACATTTTCCTCGTGAAATCATATCATATAACGTATTCTGTAACTATTTTTGTGTGTTGCGTGATAATTTGGTATGTAGAGATTTAGTAATAATACATTCTTTCATTCTTTTTTTCTTTCTCGCTATGAATATAATCTCCATTACTTATTCTATATTTTCTACCTGTTAATTTTGCAAGTTTATTCTGCGCTCAGTACGATTTGTTATAGATTGTTTTTTATATTTAATAACCTGAAATTTATTGCCTATTTTGTTCTATTAATAATTTCTTCGTCAATTACATTTAGATTATTTTATTTTATTAGTACTTTCCTTTCGGATTATTACACTATCCTGGACACGTACTAAATATTTACTTAATGCAGCATAGAAAAATGCTGTAAGTTCATATCAGAGAATTTATTAACATCTTTCCAGGATGCTCTTATTTGAAGATTTATCAATGCATAATATTATTAATATTATTATTATATTATTATTGACTTTCTTCATACGATTTTTTAAATACACCTCTATCAAAACTTATAATAAGTACCATATATATATATATATATATATATATATATATATATATATATATATAGCCACACTGATGAGCTGTGATACAGCGAAACAGGCTTGTATGTGGATGACTAATATATATATATATATAAAGAGATATGAAGAACATGGTTTAATGAAACAGGTTCATTGGCCTTTATTTTATTTGTGAATTAGTTATCCCCTCTTTCTTGAAATATCAATACATTGTTTCATTTAATTATTTTAATTCACTTATTGCTAATACACTCAGTCAGATCCTGTTACTTTTGCATACGGTTACACTAGTATCTATATATTTACATGTTTTATAATTATTTATATATCTATATATATGTATATATGTTTCTCTTTATACCATAATTTTATTATATTTATTTATGTAAAATTTTAAAATATTTTCAAGCAAATTTGCTTCTTTTGATCTTTGTATTAACGTCATTATATCATTACAATTTACATATTTTCATATATTCTTCAGTACATATTCAAGATCCTGTGTTTATGAAAATATATAATTATTTATAATGTATACTATGCGGTTGTTACTGTTTAAAAATACATATTCCTATACTTTTGCACAATTTACTTATACTTTCCTCTGCTTTTATATTACATATTCTATTATATATCAATCTAATTAGCAATAATACCAAGAAATTTTGCATCTAATATAATTCTGGTATTTATGTTATTATTCATGTTGAAATATATATATATATATATATATATATATATATATATATATATATATATATATATATATATTGTTTGATTGATTGATTGTTTAATTACTTAGATTTTGGTCATAATACAATTAGACTAGTGTACATTTGCATTAAAAAGTTTTCAATACAACTATAATGTAGAAGGTTTGAATATTTTTCATTTGTAAATGACATATTGCAAATCGCCTGAAAACGCCACCCATGATAGCAATCTAGGTCGCGTAATACCTCGTTCACAAATGGATGATTATATATATATATATATATATATATATTCCACAAATTACTATAAAAACAAAGAAACAATCTGTCAGGCTAAGAATTCAAGTGAAGTTTGAAGATAACTTTGGAGGCAACCCCCTATTACCATCGTGATTTTAGATCCTTTCTCGATGGGGACTTTCCATAGAAGTGGATTGGGCAAAAGGGTTTTATAGAATACATTCAGTCATCAAAAAATTAACATTTCTTCTGGGAAAATCTAAAAGACAAAGTCTATGCTAACAAAATCTGCAACAGCTATTCAAGAAGAATTCAATCAAATACAAAACTTAATTGTTTCGTGATATGATGTTTGCAATTCCATTTATTCGTCTTGTCAGCAGTGCCTGAACCAAAACTGACGTCATTTTTAAAATGGCAGTAGAACATGGAATAAAATATTTACTCTAGCTCTCTCTCCCTCTCTCTCTCTCTCTCTCTCTTTATATATATATATATATATATATAGTAATTTTTTTAAATCATTTCACCCCGAACAAGGCAGAAATGCCACTGATGAGCGGGGGGCTACATAACTGTAAAAAGATTAATTAGAAAAGTTTGAGGAGTACAAACTAGTTAGAAAGGAGCAATAGAAAGCTGAGAATATAGGTGTGATGACAGATACATAGGTGGAGAGAAAGAGAAGTATAGAAAAGGAAGAATATACAGGGGTGTGGAGAGAGCTAGAGTCCAGTGGTTAGTAGATGAGTATTGACATTGCATTTAAATTTCTGGAGGTTGTGGCTGTCAAGAATATGGGAGCTAATTCTACAGGCGAGAATTGCGAGAGAGTATATATATATATATATATATATATATATATATATAGAGAGAGAGAGAGAGAGGAAGGAATAGAAAGATTTATTTTTGATCATTTCCTCCGAAGGAATGTATTCCACTGCTACTATTGCGCAGGGTTTATATAGGGGAAGGTGTTGAGAAAGTGCGGATAGATTTAGGAAATATCAGAAGGTTATATTTTATCGATTTAAATGTAAAAGGGTGGGACCTAGTTGCTAATCTAGTTTCTCGTGCAAATTCGTACCTAGGGGGCACCAGTGATCTAAGTTCATCGGAGCAGAAGCCGTGAAAGTATTTATAGTAGAGGCCCAGGGAAGCAACTTTCCGCTAGTGAGAGAGTGACTGCAGGCGATCTGCCAAGTCAATATTACAGATACTCCGTTGGATTTTGTCAAGAACCCCGAGAAGAATAGCAGGGGCACCCGACCAGATGTGGCAGCAGTATTCAATACACGGGCGGATGGTAGATTTATATATGTGCAGGATATTTTCAGTCGGAAAAAAATTCCGGGCCCAGCACAAGAACCGACTTTCATAGCAGCGGATTTAGCAATGGATTCGATATAGTCTTTACATTTGAGGTCCTCTGAAAGTGTGAGGTTAAGGAGGAGCAGTGTTTTACTATCTGGGAGGCAAGCCTGTTCTATAATGATGGGAGGTAGGTGCGATTGTGTATGATGGTTAATTGATAGCAGCTTCGTTTTGGAAGCATTAATGTTTGCGAACCATTTCTTACCCCAGTCCACTACAGATTGGAGGTCCTTTTCAAGCTCGGCAATGAGGTTCGTTTTGTCGCCCGCATTAGATTTTTCGTCGAGGCGAGAGTAAACTGTGGTGTCATCGGCGTACATACCTACTTGGGATCTTATGGCATCGGGGGGATCAATAATGTAGATCAGAAAGAGCGTTGGATATAGTATAGACCCTTGAGGAACACCAGCGTTCGTATGGTAGTTCTGGGAGGCATGTTCGTTTAATACCACCTTCATTGTGCGGTTAGAGAGGAAACACTGGATTAGGTCAAACAAATGTCCAGTTATACCATAGCTACGGACTTTGTGTAGGAGGCCAGCGTGCCAGACTCTGTC
>JBBBDQ010000190.1:14995000-15030000 GCA_037127315.1 Ascarosepion bandense
ACTTTAATACACTTATTTCCTTATTTATTCCTTATTGAACGTTTAACTTCTAACAATTCATGTTATTCTATTAATAAAATTTTATTAAAAACATACAAAATGTATATTTTTATTTTTCCACAGATTCACATTCTAACATCTAACATCATTCTTCTGATGATAACGCATAAAACCTATATTGTATATATTGTCGTCTATATTTGTGAATTATCCTTGTAACAGACATGGCTAACCGTCTATGCAGTTAGAGTTTTGACAACTCAAACCACACTATATTTAAAAAGACTCACACAGACTTGATTTTTAATTTGTACATTCCTACTTCACTGCATCATTTCTCATCAATTCATACAATATATTTCTTTATCCCTACTGCTTTTAGTTTAGATCCATTTTCTTTAAAGGAATATTTTATCGACTGATATTTTTATAATTGCTATTTTATTTGTTTTCTCTAAGTTCATGAGCTGCTGTGATTACATGACATTAAGCCGCTTGTTTAGTTTTCCTTGAAATTATCTGGACACCGTGGGAAACGCAATCTGAATTCGGAATCTCGCAAACAGTATGTACAAACCACTCTATGTAGACTTACGCAGACTGTCTAGACAAATAATAAATACTTAATCAATGCCAGCCTGATTTAGAATGGTCTTTAATGCATTATTCTTTCTAGATACATCCGTCTCTGCTTCAACTCTAGTACATATGATGTCCGCACGATGCTAATCGTGATTGAACTGTATTAATGTATCTGATATTCACGAATAAGTAAGTGAAATGATAAAACCTAATCAGGATTTTTATTTAGGTTGCGGGATAAAATGATAAATAAATCTATTATCACATCAAACGAATACTTTGTCATCAGTAATGACCATATCAATACGGTCGGTCATTCAACTATTCACCAATTTTCTAACCATTGTCATAGATTTCCATTTATGATCTTTGCTAATATTCATACCAGTAACTCCAACTATTTGAAATAATTCTTAATTTAATCTTATAATGACAATCACCCGTAGAAAATGAAAAATTAATGAAATGTGAAAAAATGGGAAGAATATAATATAATACTCAAAGACAGACATTAAAATGCTATTCGAAGGAAAGAACAAAATATATAAAAAATAAATTAATAGAGAAAACAACTTTTTTAAGTGATGTCTAGGGAAAAGTGGAAAAAAGATAACAAATAAATCCAATAAAAAATTACGAAAATAATAATATTTCTAGTTTGTGAGTTCATTAAAATTAAAATGCAGACCATTATGGTTAGCAGCCATTTTAAAAAAACGATTTTAATGTCGAACATAATTATCGTTTAGCTTCATTCTTTTCTTCGTGTTTATATGATTAGAAAACTGTAAAAAAATAAAACAAATGCCATTGATTATTGTATGGAGTTTTTAAAATATAATACTGCAAATTTTATTAATGTCATGCGGTGCTAATACATAACTATATAATTTGAAGATGATATCATTGATTGTAGCTTGTTTATCATGCGCGAAAATTAAAACGAAATATAATTTAGTTTCATTTTATAATGATACATAACAAATTAAAATGTCCAGAAAAAATATCAGAATCATACTTGGTATTTAATGAACATTGTTTAATAATTATTATAAGAGAAAGCAAGATAAAAATCGTTTAGCAGAAAACGGCAAATAGGATTAAGAGGTAAATATAAGAAATACAATTTTAAAGGTAAATCGTAAAAAATTAACTTTAAATAAAAGTAATTTCGAGACCTACTAATTCCGGTCTCGTAACAATATATTAATATTTTCAAAAGTATTAATTTTTTATCGTTAAATGACATAAAAGAAGATTGTCCTTCAAGAGTTTCATTAAAATAACTTCTTTTGCATAATGATTGGAATCGTTTTTAAAAAATTGCATGTGGTACATAATCAATGACTATTTCTACAGTTTGTTTGTGATATGAAAATACTAAAGTTTTTATGGTTTAAGGCCATAAAGTAAAACCCATAAATATGTGATCAGAATATTTAATTATTCTGTGATATGTTACTGTTATTGACCTTAAATCTATTTTTTTAGTTATACTCGTCTAGATCATTTTCAATCGCAGTTAATACATCTCATCTGAAAAGTAAGCCATTAAAATGAATTTGCACAAAAGGTTCTCAAATCTAAAGAATATATTGAGTGATATCATAATAATTTGGATATTTAAATATGAAAGAAATTGTGTTCGTGAGTATTAAAATAAATTTCAAATATTTCGGCATTTAGTATTTTCACCGATATTAAACGAAAACTTTAAGCAAAAGAATATGGATTAACAAAAAACTTAAAATAACGATTTCAAATATCACGGAAAAAATATGGAAGAAATAACGAAAAAATATAAAAATATTGTTATCTGAATCGCTCAGACAATAGAATAATATTTTTAACACCTATAAATGAACGGTAGCTACTTGGCACGTTCTGAAGGTAGTGTTGATTTTGGAAGGGATAGAAATATATTGAAATTTAAAATAATATAACAATTAAAAAGATGAATACATTAAAAACACCTAACGTGGCGACATAAAAATAAATCCTGGATTAAGCACAGGAAATGAAAACTTCTATTTCTTAAAAAATATAAAACGACGACAAATTATCTTGCAGTAATAGCGTATGTGTTTCCAATTATTCAATGTTAATCGTAATATAGCTCGTTTTTAGTACGTGTTTTAATCACTAGATTAGTTCGAGAAGAGCATTCAAAATAATTGTTGAATTAACAGTACTTAGTTCTAACATTATTACACAGAATTCATTTCTTATAATTTACTCTTACATTGGTTATCTTTATTACTTTTTCTGTATTTTTACTGCATAATATCATTAAAATGACAAATAATAATCTGTTATACATTCTGCTTTGTTCCTCGCAGTTATAAATTCGGTTGTTTAACGCTTACAAAACCTTGTTGTTTCATTTTTAAATTTAGAGAACAGTTTTGCTTCTCATAAGCATGACAGATATTAAGTATCAATAAAATGATTCCTTGCGCCTCTTTTGTCAACGATTCCAGCAGAAATATTATACTGAATCAATTACAAGGTCTGCTGCTAAGAATATTCAGTCTGTCCTGTTAGACAAATCTTCCTCGCCAGAAACTATAATTTACAATTATATGTCTAACATTCATTCATGCAATGAATATTGCTGTGACGTATGACTTAGTGCTTCTGCTACGGCTAGTAATATATATTTTATAAAATCCGAAGTATCTGCAATGTTATTGGTTCTAATCTAGTATCTCGACTTCAGATTCTATCCTACGTCCGTGGAGTAGTCTCCGTTTGTCTTTTCTTTAGAAAAAGAGTAATTTTGTGGTATTTGTTTTGATGAGCCCTCTCCCTTGCTACCTCGACCATTCGAATTTAATAACTCTATGAGACTGCTGGCAAGGTATTAACATATTACTGATGAAACTTCTAGATGTAACCGTTCTATGCTAACAGTTTCTTCTCTTCAATTTCACGCTTGTAGAACTATCTTCTTGCTTTCCATTGAAATTTGATCTTCAAATTTTAACTTCACTTCCATTTTCCCTCTCATGTCTTCTTAATTGGTGTTCTTTTATATTCTCTCTTTTCACTCTTTCACATTTTTACTTTTACATTTCGTAACCTTTTGTGTATTATTGGCTTTCTTTGCACGCACACACACACACACACACACACAATATATATATATATATATATATATATCATCCGCAGACAGATCTGTTTCGCCGTATCACAGCTCATCAGTAGGCGAAATGGCGTCAGTCGGCGACTCTACCCCTGGGCTATGGGCGTTTGGTGGAAGTAGACAAACTTATTAGTGCATATCATTACACGCGCCCAATAGCCTAGAGCTCTAATTCATTTCATTGAATGAGCGAATCAAAAGATGATACTGGGATATCTAAATCTAGATACTGAATGGGAATCACGTTAGTCGATCGTGACAGTAAGTGAAATTGCTGGAAATATTCTAGAGTTCGTTGAGGAACGGACATCATGTGGTTATACATTAACCCGATGGAACAGTGATTGTATTCCAGCTAAAAGAATGTTAGCACAAGGGGTTGAAAATACTTCGGGTGAGTTAGTCGGCTATTCATCCTTGTCCTACAACCACCATAAATACATAACAGTACACGGACTCAAGTGGTTGATATGTCTTTTTGGAGTGGAAATTATTTTTCTTTCGGTAGTTTTTTTCATTGCATAAGCAATCAACTATCTATTATGTGATAGTAGAATATGCTATTTATCTATTTTTTTTAAATTATTAATTTATCAGACAGTCTGTTACGTGCCATATGTGATAGCCGCTTGGGTGATCATGTCTCTTTCGATATTTGACTGAATACAGAGAATATTTTCCCGCTGTAGGTTGGCATTTATTATTGCGGTAGACTGGTTTCCAACCAAGACTATAGAACCAATCATCTCCTGATATTTATCTGATAATTGGAGAGAGAAGTGTTTAATTGATACATTTTCAAAAGGCATCTGTGTGAAAGTGAATGCAATGGATTCAGAAGAACTAATGTATAGACCACTTGATTGCTGTCGCATCGAGGTCCACTCTGACGTAGTGTAGAAGCACAAGTTAATGTCACTGCTTTGAGCAGTTAGTGAATCCGTCAAACAAAAATACAAAATATTTAGGGTTATAAACTCGTCGATATATACGGTTTTTTTTTTTTGGTTTTCTCTAGTAGGTAGAATTTCACTGTATCTATTTCCTGTTCTATACCTAACGCGTTTAGATTTCAAAGTTGTAATTCGCGCAGACTGGGTCTCACGCATGCAAGATATATGTGTCTGCCATGCTGTTAACACTTAGATTCAAGAGCATACTTCCCAAACTTCTTTATGCGAAAACAATTGCAAAGTCTTCGGATAGAATTCGAACAGAAATTTCATTTTCCTCAGGGATAAAACGCACCCCTTCAAAGACAATATAATCACAGGCTATGACTGGAATTCAGACTCTAAAAATGAATATCATTTTATCATAGATAGCACACACAATTCTAAATATAATATTAAAACGCCAGTTTTGACGAGAATTCAAAATCGAAACACAAATCACATTTTCCTCGTGTATGACACAAACACCGCATAGATATTGCTGTAATCACAGGTTTCGCCAGGAATTCGAACTCCAAACACAAAAATCATTTTCTTTATGGATAATATATACACCACCAGAGATAATTCTATAATCACTGCATATGAAGAACACTATTCTGTCTCCTTACTGCAACACTAATTTAGTTTTATTACCTACGTATTTATATATGAGAAATGTGAAATACATTAGAATCCGACAATTTTATTTAAAATCTCTGTATATTTTTCTGGGCATTGATTCGAAATGAGATGACCTACGATAATTGATCTAAATATACAATACATTTTATAGCCTAAACTGCTATTTGATATCTTCTGAAACGTATACGTCCTTACGTGAATATTTACTGAGATAAAACCTCTAGGGTTGGTCCACTCTTAACTCTGTCAGTTGATTTAAAGCTTAGAATCAAGGTTATGACAACTGATAATGAAATCAGTGAAATCATTTCTAATTCCTATTCTTCGCGGACAGAAATGTTCTTGGGAAATGTATGCATTTACTTCCCTATGTGTTTCAACTTGACATCCGATATATTAGCCAATATCTCATCTCCGGTATGCCACGATGGTTCAACGGGAAAATCCTATTTTAACCTCATAGTCAAACTTGGCAGGAGTTAATAATATGATATATGTGTGTATTTGTCTGTATGGGTTGGTGTGTATTATGAATGATGTTGTTCGATTCAAGAAAATGAAATATTTGTAACTAGGAAAGAGTCCAGGAATATGTTAGATAGAAAGATGAAAGATTATATTCTTAAATTAAAAGGATGAACAATATCTGGAAATTAATTTTATAAGCCATCAGTTTTGGTGGCCCAGAGATATTTACAAAAAGTTGTAAAGAGCAAATATTTAGTTTGTCATAATAAAGAATTTATGCGACGTAATATAGTCATATAATGGCAAAATTGAATATACTACATCCATAAACTATAAGAATACAGACGCATCACGACGTGAAATAATTCGTAGCAAGCTTGAATCATTACAATTCAGTTGTGAGTTTGACTTCTCATTCGTTGTCCATACTTTCGGCCTTGTGCCACATCTAAGGAAATCACAACTATAAGAAAACTTCGAATATAACAGATTTCTAATAGAATTAAGTATTTTAGCTCAGAATATTATAATATCACTGTAACTGAACTGCAGACCTAAGATTTATAATATTTTTTAGGCTGAGCATTGTGGTGTAATGGATATCGGCTCGGAACGACAAATCGAGGTACCGAGTTCGAATTCCAGTTGAATTCTTTACATTCACTTACGCACAAATACCCTTGGGAAAGTTATTTATCCGTCTCTTCACTCCAGTTATGGTTTAAATAATAGAACAGATTGGTTTTTCCGCCTTGGTTGCCAACCAGTCTACGGCAGAAAGCAATGGCAACCTACTGCGGGATAACCCAGGCAGTCATGTCTCTTTCGAAACATGAGCACACAAAGCGTATATCACGTATGGCAATTACATGATTCTAGGATTAAAAGACAAACTAATAGTGTCTCGTGATCAAAGTTTATTTAAAAATACCAATTACACATGCATAAACACACACACACACACACACACACACATATATATATATATATATAATGTTGATGGATGGTCATTTTCTTCAGATTTTTAAAGCCAGGAAATATTTTCAGAGTTTAAGGATTTTCATTTTCTAGCAGGGAGAAAATGAAAATATACTGACAGAGGTCCTACTAATTTACCAACATTTTGGGGGGGGGGAGAAAGGACTTATTCATACAAATTTGGACTTATTATTCCTTACATAATTCGGAGAAATGGGACGCAAAAAGAAAACTAATACTTAACATCGGAAATATGCATATATATTGTTTAATTCCTATAATATATGTAATATAATGAAAATATAATAGTATAATATATTTTATAACGTATTTTAATGTCCATACCACATCAAATAAAATCTTTGAAGAGAACAAGCTGAAGTATTTTCTTACACAACTGTGTAATTTCTCAAGGTGACGGTATAAAAAAGCAATATTAGGTAGATTGTAAAAAAATTATATGGTGTTTGAGTGACATTGCTGCAGAACACAAACTGTGAACTTCGGTGACGGGAAAAGTAGGAACACGAAACAAGATTTCATTTAAGATGCATCCATCAAAATAATCATGTATCATGTTAAAATTAATGAAAGACCAGAGATTTTTCCAAATTTGTTTTTATCAAAAATGTGAATCTAAACTTGATGGAAAAGAGAGATTGATTAAGGAATGCGTTTTTTTACAAACGAAAGATTACTCTAAAACGAGGGTTGGTGTGGTGTTCTGGTAAGGTATTGGACGTAGTGAAATGAACACATTGTTCTGAGTTAATGGTGGTGACAAAGTAACATCATATTAGAAGAAATACCATGATAGAAATAATGAATTTAATGTATATTAATACGATATATGTAATACGTCTATTGAACAGGTTAAGTGGCTCATCCCTTTTCTAATATTCTGACTTTGTTCCTTTCCAGTTGGAAGTAGATAGATCTATCTATCCCCCGGTTCATACTCCACCCACGTCTATTGAAAAGGTTAAGAGGCTCATCCCTTGTTTCTTGTTTAGGATGTGGTTTCCGGCTTTCACTTTTCCAATCTTTGTTTTTTTTTTTTCAATTGGAGTAGATAGACTAAACTATCGCCCGGTTCACACTCCACCCACGTCTATTTAACAGGTTAAGAGGCTCATCCATTGTTTCCTGTTTAGGATGTGGTTTCCGGCTTTCTCTTTTCCAATCTTTTCACTGTTACGTAGCCTCCTGCACATCAGTTACGTTACCGCCTTCCTCGGGGTGATAACGATTAAAAAAAAAAAACATTGTCAATTCCACACCACTTCAAATAAAACGTTCAGAAGGTAAACTCCACCAATATTGGAAAGTGAGATAATAGTTTTTGAACATGAGAAACATGTTCTCTTAAAAAAGATATTTCAAGAGAATTTAAAAGATTTAAACGAAAGAAGTAATAGCTGCTCGGTCAAAGAATGTCAAATGTTTCCCTAGAATCGGCCTGTGTAACCATTAAAATTATAATGATTTTACATTTTCAGAAAAATCTCTATCACATCCTGCAGTGATACAGCAGTATATGTAAAAATGATCTTTTAAAGAATATCAACATTATTCACTTTTGTTATCAACTTAGTAACATTATCGAATTAGATGAGAATATCGTTCAGCTTAAACAACGAAAAATAGTCGGACCAAGATTTGACCACAACGAAGCAAGGGAGAGTCCAAAATAAATGAGTTGTCTCCCTAAGGATGAAATATATCCCCGTCAAAATTTCTTATTCATCGTAAAACTGGAGGATATATTCTCCAGTCTAGAGAACTATTTATCACTTGAACGAGACAAACGAGACACAAGAGCATTTTTAATATTGGCTAAGCATATATAACTGAAGATTGATTAGTGGGATTTCCGGAAATTTGTAAATATCTTAACTTAAAGAGAAATATATATATATATATATATATATATATATATATATATATTTATATATATATATCTCGTAAGTTAACATATAAATTTGTTTTAAAACATTTAATAGTAATGCGTACTTAATTGGAGAGACTCTTTTTCTATAATCGAAATATACATTTATATATACAAAAAAGGCAGATTATTCACTGAAATAAAAACATTATTTAAAAGAATGTTCAAAACAAATTTTGATGAACATGTTGGTTAATACCATTTCGTAACTTTCCATAATATATCGGATTATATATATATATATATATATATATATATATATATATTCGTATTAAATTCATTGGTTTGAACACAATTTTTAATACATATTAGTATTAGAGAGGATAGTCTGTTTTTCTATCGTTAAAACGTATATCTATAAACAGAAAAAACGGACTAACAAATTAAATCCCAGTTTCTATCAAAATAATGTCAAAAAATAAATTTAAATAAATTTGTTTTTTAGTAAATTTCGTAACTATTGGTAAGAATTCTTCATATATATATATATATATATATATATATATATATATATATTAAGGTAGGTTGATTTTTCACTTTTTTTTTAAATATTAAAAGATCTCACTTCCGAAAAGTTGTGTATGGACCTATTAAGTACTGATACAAAATATTAGATCAAATACTTCAACGGTTTTTTGAGCGTTTAGAATCAAATATCGCAGACAAAAATATACTGAAAATTCCTCATTTTTGCAAGATTTAGCTTGAATATAAGTGAGAAAACCAAATCATTTTAGTATTCAAATCAAGGAATGTCATTTTATTTTATGAACATGATATTAATTAAAGAAATGATGACTAATCTTCAAATTGAAAATCTGCATCCCCCCATTTTCAGTACCTGCTTTAAAAAACATTATGAATTAAGCAGTGATATTTGAATACCTTACATGATTTTTTCTGTTATAAGTGAAAATATAACAAACAAACAAAGAAAAACAAACACTATTTTAATAGTGCTTAATATATAGAGTCAAATTGCTCCATATAAGAGCCCTTATACAAAAATGCTGGTTTCACTTTCTGACTCAAATCTTTGGCTGTAATATGTTGATGCCTTGCTTCAAAACCGTATACAGTTTGCAAAGCTTCTGTTGTTAAATTGAGTGCTCATTCCATGCCTTGGAAATGTGAGGGCAAATTTGGCAAGTCAAGCTTGGTCCCATTTAACAATTATTCCTGAAGTTCAGATTCAGAAATACCTTCCGTCATTGGTGGTTCAAAAATGCCAACAATGATAAATCTATCAATTGTGTCCAGTGTGTGGCATTAAAATTAATGGTTGGTATACTTTTTAACCTTTTCTGAAAGAATATAAAAATTTATATATTGATTCATTTAAAAAACTTCCTGTCTCTACTAGAATAGTTATGGTGAAATAAGATAAAATCTTTAAAATGATTCTATAATTTGCAACAAATAATTGAGTCATTGCGATATAAATAAATATTTAATTACCTAATGGTTAAAACTCTTTTGAAAGCTTCTTCTCTTACTTCAACTTCATCAGATTTGATTATGGAGTATAGATTTTCAGACAGTAAACAAAATGTACTTCCTTGTATATTTCTTAAAGTGATCTGTTGGATTTCATGAGGCTGGATCATATGTAAAATGTGTACTTGTGGATTGTGGAACTTATTATTTCTTTTAGTTTCAAACCAAAAAGTGCCATACACATTTACAATAAAACTTATTAAACTGTGAAGTTTCGTTGTGAGCTTTTGTGGGTATAAACGCATAAGCCTGATGGCCAAAGTTAACCACCTCGCCTTGGTTTAAAGGACCAATTTTCCAGGAGGCATATCTAGAGTCAACCTTACCTCTAGAAATATCCACTGTGTATTCATACAGGAGTCTTTGGTCACAACTAAGATCATGTATTTCACTAATTTTCAAAATGGAATGCAGAGGATTGCTAATAGTGGAAAATTATATTTGTGGTAAATCATTTGAGCATAATTTCCCCAGAGGAACACTGAATGCTGTAGGGCCTTTTGTGGAACCATCTATGTTTTTGAAAAGATCTCTGAAATGTAGTTCATTATGGTGCAAATAGCAACAATTGCATGAAGATTTTATTTTTCTAACATTGCAACCATTCCACCTTCACAGCCCGTGTTGGCATTAGTGTTGTCAAGAAGGATAACCTTGATAGTGTTCTCACTGTTGAATTCATGCAAAACAACCACTACTTGCTCTGCATGACCAACACCTGGTGCACCTCTATTAGGGAGAACTCTATGTGTCAGATATTGACTTTCATGTGGTGCCTCCTTTGTAAATGTTAAATGACGTTCTGGTTCCTTTGTTTTTTCATAGTTTTCTGTTCATTTTCCTCCACAATTTCCTCATACAAGAATGTGTCCTTATTCATTTTCCCATCTACTGCAATACATATAAGGTTTTCTACACTTTCATCATGTATTTGTTGGGCAGTTGTTTTCACTTTAGACTTTGCCCTACCAATTGCCCTTCAAATCCAAGAGCAAGGCATTGACAAGGCTAGCTCTAAGTTTATTACCCCCCTAACTATCTTGAAAGCATAACTTGGAAATTAAAAGGGCCTTTTAGATGTCTCCTTGGCTGCAAATATTCTTCTTCTGGTTTTTCACTGGGAGGATGAGTAGGAGGGGAAAAAAACATTAGCCTAAGCATTTCATGTTGAAGCAGTTGGTGATGACACTAAATTTTTTGTTAACCTCTCTCTTTCCCTTTTATTTTTTATAGCATTTTAATCAACAGGTCTAATCTGGAAAGTGCCCTTAGACCCTAATTTGCCCCTCTCATCGTTTTAGTTATTCACGATCCTGAAATACTTTAAAAAATATATCTACTATCAGAAATGAAATTCCACAGATATTTTAAAAATAAATTTGGCAAAATTTGAAATAAATACATTATATGAAAAGTAATGTTTACTTACATTTAAAGTAGAGTTACTTCCGAGATTAGCTCGTAAACAGGCTTTTTAATAAATAAATCTTAACTTTAAAAATATAAACAAATCAGAATAATTATAAAAGTTGATTTTTTCATTAAAATAAGACTTAACTATTAAAAAATACAAGAGATATTCGTGATAATTACAAGCGTAAAACAGTAAAAAGTAAAAACAAATTTTAGAGTGAGGTAGTTTCAAAAGGTAAATACCATAAAAAATAACAATAAATAAAACGTATACGTAAATAGTTATTTGTATATTAAAATAGTGTTTTTGTTTCTTTTAATTTGGATGTTTTCATTTAATTTCTTGAGAAAAGAAAAAATTCACTAAACTAAAAATATCTATTATTAAGCGTATTGTATTTTTTTTTATTGTTAAAACTCGGGTTTTATTTAAGCGACACGTGTTTCCGGAGACACCTTTATCGCGATAAAAAATCCCAATTTATTTCGTCTTTAAGTTTAAATGCTCAAATAAATACAAAGTTTTGAAGAACAAAAATTATTGTGGTAACTCTTGACTTAATTTTGCATCTTTCAAGTGCTATTTTTTACAGTTCCAAAATCGACCTACGCTAATATATATATATATATATATATATATATATATGTATATATGTATGTGTGTGTGTGTGTGTGTATTTATGTATTGACAGAGAATGAGAGGAATCGAGATGGAGAACATATAAATGAGAAACTTGAAATATATTGATGGATCGATTCATTCAAAATGAAACTTCTACACACAAACCAAATATGTACTGATCAAAACAAACTTATGGAGAAAAATTTTAAATCCAGGAAACGGCAGGTACAGTTGATTTTTAAA
Organism: Ascarosepion bandense; assembly: GCA_037127315.1. NCBI lineage: Eukaryota > Metazoa > Mollusca > Cephalopoda > Sepiida > Sepiidae > Ascarosepion > Ascarosepion bandense. The sequence continues at coordinate 15,007,474 of JBBBDQ010000190.1, forward strand.
CCATAAATTTTGTGTAGAATTGTAGAAACAACGTTTTGAATTTTGCCTTCTGATATATGTAGATTTTATGATGAGTGTAAATTATGTAGCACTTTATCTGTCGTTTATTGTTTTTTAATAAAAGAACTCTATACATACATTTTGTGTCTAAATATAGGTAATTCTTCATAAAATAAGCTACCTCATTCCGCATTTTATGACGTTGTATTAGTTCTTATTCATTTTAGTGATCTAATCTTGTATCAAAAGTATATTCAAGAAGAAATTTCTGATAAATTTGAAGATATAGCGGCCAGATATCCAGAAATGATATTGTAATGATTTATTTGCGCTTTTAGTGGATTATAATTTTTTAAAGAAATTATGAAACTAACATTACAAATATGAATTTTTTGCAACAACAAGAATACTCCTTTTTACAAAATGGAAAATCTAAAAGAAGAATGTCGACATAAAGCAGGATCGATTAACTTATATGATGTAATGCAAATATGATTGACATGTGGAATACTTTCGTTTGAAATTGCCACAAATTCAGTGTTTTCTCTTCTTCTAAAACATCACTGAATAAATCTTGAGTCTAACTAATAAAACAACTTTTAGGCAAATTTGACATTATTCTTCAACATAGACTATTTCTAGCTTGATACGCTGATTTTTACGCTTCTCTAAAAAGTTCATGAATTTTTTGGAGAACAATTTTTCTTTGCCCTCAAAATACGTTTTATTTTCCGATATCACTTTTTCATTAGAGCCATGTCTCTGTCTAGAGAATTCTTTTGAGGTTGAAAATAGCCAGTAATCTCTGGGGGCCAGATCAGGAGAATAGGGTGGATGCAGAATAAATTTTATGTAGTTTTGCCATCATTGCGATTGGCTTGTTACACTCTGCTTCTCTTCGTGAATGATCATATTTTCTTCTTCATTTGTGGCAGATTTTTGGCAATTTCTTCCATCAAATGAAATAATAATACGATATAATATTCGCTATTTATGTTTTTTCTGTCTCAAGGTAAGCGATGAACAAAATACCTTGCGCATCCCAAAATACGATGGCTAAAACTTTTGCCTGTTGATGCTTGCATCTTCAGTCGATTTTGACAGTTTCACCTGCTGCTGCCTACGCAGCTGACTGCTCTTCACACTGCGGAGGGAAGTGGTGGATCCATGTTTCATCCATTGTCATATTTTCTTGTTGCGTTCAAACAGTTGCAAACAACGCTCTGTATCGTCTACGCATTTTTGTTTTTGATCGACTGTAATCAACACCTCACGCCCAGTTTGAACAGAGCTGCCTCACTGGCAAATCTTTATGCAATATGGTGAATAAACTGTTTTCCGATATATTCAAATTCATCGCTATGTCACGCAAATTTAATTTTCGATCAGTCAAGTAGTGTTTCGGATAGTTTAGTGTTTTCCGGGACAAATGACGATTTTATTCGAGATTTGTGTCTGTACAAAATGTGTGTAACGTCAGCATAGCACTATTTAGACGTTGTTCCCGACAGAGCAGAGTCAGAATAAGACTCATAAACCAATGCCTTCAACAGGAGTTTCACTTAAATAAATGTAACTTGTAATCTTATAATCCGATTAAGCCCAAATTGTGTCATGTGACATTTGTAGTTTTAAAATTCGTAAAAATTAGATGGGATTTTTATCAGTGGGGCTCTCTACATGTCAGGCCCGGGATTCTTTACTGATGTGTGAAATGAAAAATAGAAAAATTATATTTTAAAATTGTAGTTGCATAAATGTTGCCAGAAATCTTAGGGAATATATAACCTCTGAAGAAATAGTATATTACAAATATATTGAATGATTAGAATGTCGAAAATTGCAAAAAATATTAAAGACAATCATAAAAACAATGTTAGAATTCTTGGCAAATTAAGAATAAAAAAGCGCACTGGAGTTAAGTATTTAACAGGCATGAGCTGAGAAAAACTACAAAAGACAAACGGCAAGAAATGTGAAGTAAGCAGCATGAAATTATTTGAAGAGAAAAATTGTTATGCACCTGAACAGATATAGTAGGAGATAAATATTAAGAATATTGATTTAACACATGAAAGTAAACTAATATGTAATGTTAAGTGCGTTTTGTGGCGCATTGGATATCGGCTCGGAACGAGAAATCGGGGAGCCGAGTTCGAATTTCAGTTGCATTCATTGCATTCACCTACGCGCAAATACACTTGGGAAAGGTTAATCCGTCTATTCCTTCCAGTTATGGGTTAAATAACAGGAGAGATTGGGTTCTATAGCATTGGTCGACAACCAGTCTTCCGCAGAAAGCAATGGCAACCTACTGCGGGATAATATTCTGCCCAGTCAGTCATGTCTCTTTCGAGACATGATCGCCCAAGCGTGTATCACGTATGGCACTTAACTGACTGAATGTTAAGTAACAAAGTCAACGCTAAGTATTTCAGTTTGTCAAAAATGTACATGAAAACAGGTGTCTCAACATCCGTTCATGAAATTATTGTAAGATATGATTTTATGTCTTCTCACACAAAATGAAATCTATGTTTTACCCTAATATTTTTATTGAAGATTTATGCCTATTCAACACTGAAGATAATGTCAAAATAAAGTTAGATAATTAGCGTAAGACCCTCGACCAAACTTTTATTCTGAATATTTTTAAATGTTGCCAAACTAAATGAAATATTCGCATTTTGTAAGCATTTATCCTGTATTAAAATTGTGGCCAATACAAAAAAAATGTTTATGGGAATGGGAAAAATATTGAAGCAAAGAGCTTCAATGCAAAGGAAAAAATTTAAAAAACTAGCGCAAAAATAATCGAAAAAAAATATTCGAAATATATATATAATATCAAGGCAGTAGATAATTTTGTAAACATATACTGTTAAATATAAGAGACAATGAATGTCTATTATGCTTAATATTATTAACTTTATCTTAAGCATAGTAAACATTCACTGTCTATTATATTTAACAATATATATATATATATATTTGTGAAGAAGCATGTACATGACAAAAAAGTTCAAAACCAGATTTCTTTTGAGATACATGATTTAGAATATATATATATATATGTATATATATATATATATATATATATATATTACTGTTTTATATTTAATAATCGCTTATTCTTCACTTTTTTTCGTTCTTACTGCAGAGTATTATATAAGCCTATTGAAATATGGTGCCTAAATTTGACTTTTATGGCCAGCGGTTATGTCGGAAGCATTCCGTCAGGAGACAAAAAACTGCCGAATTGAGTAAAGGCGGTCATTCTGTAGAATTTGCTGGCTGTATTTTAACACAGCAAAAGTGCGGTGTGTCTATAAGAATTATGCCAAATGAATTATCGATAGTGATCATTAAAAATGTTGTTCATTTGAAACGTAATGTCGCGGAAGACAGCATTTCATGGATCAATAGCTGTTTGAATTTCTACTCTGCTCTTGTATGTTCTACCCACTTTCGATCCTACACAGACGCGAGCGCGTGCTCACACCTACACTCGTGTACGCATATGTATAATTTTCTTTCATTTTGTTTCAGTATTATTTGCTAATGTTTTTTCTTCTGTATTATGTTATATTTGGTATTTTCTTATCTTACCACATATTCAACACCAGAGACATAATCAGTTTCAGATAGGGCTTCTTATTTTTCTATAAAACCTAAGCAGAATGTCGAGATCAGCAAAAATAATTCTTGCTAACAGAAAATGAACAATATATCGTGATGTATCGTGAACGTGAAAGGAAGGCAAAATGAAAAAAATTAAGAAATAAATAATTAATAAAACATGAAAAAATATATAAAGATGGAAAAATATAAAGACAAACATTTAATGAAACAAAGAACGAAAAAGAGAAAAGAGAAACTGAATGTGTGTTGAATGAAAAAATAAATAAAGAAAGACAATTAATTAAGAAAGAATGTGTGAACTAAATAATACATAAAACATTAATTGATGAATGATATATAGACGAACTTATAGAGAGAAAATAAAAGTAAAAATAATGAAATAAAGAAAGGAAGAAAGACAAATAATTAAGAAAAAAGAAGGAGCAAAAATTTAAGCAATTCATTAATCAATGAATGAAAGAAAGAAAGCAAATCTAGAGAAAATAAATGTAAGATAAACGAAAGAAAAACATGAAAAGACAATATGAAAGACGTAAAGACAGAATCAATTAACGAAAGAACGATTAAAAAGACTAAGAGAGAGCGAAGAAATGGAAGAGAAATGGAATAAAGAAATTAAAAAAAGAAACATAATTAAAAAATGAAGAATTAAATAAAGAATTAATAACAATTTAATCAAAAATGAACGAAGGAATGAAAGAGAGACAGAGGGTACATGTAAGGTCAATGAAAAAAGTAAGAAAAGTAACAAATAATAAAGAAAAACCTTTTAAAAACTTAAAATATTTAATCTAAATATGTAAAAAAAAATGAGAATTAATGATAGAAGAAAAATAAATAAAATAGAGAATTTAATATAAAATAATGAAGGAAACGAATAAATAGAATGAATCAACTGATGATAATCAATGAATGAATGAAAGAAGAAAAATGAAAGAATCATTGAGACATGAATGAAAGAAATGTAGAAAATAGTAAATGAAGAACGAAGTAAGTAAAAAATCAATAAAAAATTAATCAATGTATAAAACAAATGCATAAGAAGAGAATTAATGATAAAGAAAGAAAAGTGAGAAAACCAATATAGGAGAATATAAGACACAAAGTAATAGGTTAAATCTATGTTAAATGTTAAATGACTGAAAAATATATTCATTCAAAATTAATCAAATGAATGAAATAAACAAAGGAAAAACGATAACAGGTTTAAATGAAAGAAAGATGTATTATAAATACATGTAAGTTGAGAATAAAAATCTACGAATTATGCAATAGTTTTAATGATCAAACACCGGAAATAAAGAATAAAATTAAGACAATTTGGTGAATACACAAAGGTTAAATAATTATAGTACAGGATTTAGAATTAAAGTTGGTATTTATTTATATTTTTATTGAAATATGTATGTGGGGTCTACGCATAGTGTTTGAAACTACCGAAATTATAGAATATTCATGACTGTTTAACAACACGGAATATACTGAGCAGAAATACAAGTACTTAAATGCAAGCTCTCTCACTCTCAAGCATTTTTGTCAAACATTGCATAAACAATTATTGAAAAATACCTACTCTTTTAAATTCAGTTATTTTAATTTTGCAGTATTCGGTTCTGAAAATCACTGTTACACGTTTGAAAAAATTGAGAAGAAGAATCGGTCAATATAAAACGCCTGAAGATACCTATAGGTTGAATGCAACGTTGCGTAATTAACTAACTTCCAAAAGAAAATATTTAAAAGCTCTTTATTATATATATATATATATATATATATATATATATATATATATATATAAATCATATCACCCGGGGCGAGGCGGTAAGGCCACTGGTGTGCAGGGAGATACGTAACAGTGAAAAGATTAGAAAAGAGAAAGCTGGTAACCACATCCTAAACAGGGAAAAAGGGATGAGCCTCTTCACCTGTTCAATAGACGTGGGTGGAGTGTGAAAAGAGAAAGAAAGAGATATTAAACACATTTCAATACAAGTGTATACTGGTCTAATTTAACTCTGACGAATAAATGGTTGATAATTATATATATATATATATATATATATATATATATATATATATATATAGTAGAACAGATTCAAGCCGATATCGAATTTCTCACTCATCAGGGAATTACAGCTTACTGGATGCAAATCAGAACAAAGTGTACTGACAAGTGAACAAATCCTAACAGTATCCTGTCGAAAATTTGAAGTCCGGCATGAATTTGTTCTATTAAAGAGACAAACTCCTGTGTCTATCAACGCACTTTTTACACCCGGATATTGAACCCTTTACGATAAAGTACCAGATACATATTGCGATTATTTCATTGTAAGCAATTCAGCCCACTAAGCATAATGCGCTTACTGAATGGGAAAAGTATGATGAGAAAAAGAGTATATTTAAAAATGCGGAAAATAAAATGACAGGAATAATGACAACAGAATTTAATAATAGAAAATATATGTACATCTTTGAAGATGAAATTTTATTGGAAAGCAAGAAACCGGAAGTGAAATTCAAAGTCGAGAAGTGTGAGAGTAGAAACTAAAAACATAGAACTCATGGTTATATCTATCAACTTCAACTGTACAATACTGCAACCTAGCTTCCAATCTAAATGTTTCTTTGGGGTTAATCTGTAATCTCTAAAAGCGTACGAGAAGCACCTGACTAAATGTGAAAGCAATATATTCAATATCTGAATTAACTGTACATTATTAAAAGTGTAAGATAGATTTTAACGAATAAAATTGTCTAGCACGACACATTGAAATAATTTCCAGGGAACAGGTATTTTTAGCAACGTAGCGGGAATTAAAGAAAACAGTTCGATATCAAGCAATATGCTAAATACCGATACAGGTAAATATTTATTTTAATTCACGCTCAAATTTTCCCCAGACTTCTTATTTTTGTAGCTGTACATAATCGTTGACACTTTACAGTCTATCTCATGACTGCTTTGTATACCACATTTACAAAAAAAAACCTGTAGATAGTTTAGTCTCAGTTATACCCTTAACCCCTGTTTATGCTGTTAATACCAAATTCCCCAAAATATGTCTTCATTATGCACACGAGAAATTTAAAATTTCTCCATATGTCTGTTTCGTTCCCATTTTCCTTAAAGCTATTTTGTTGCTCATGTATTCCGAACATGATGTAGTATTCGCAACATCCTACTATAAAATCGCAAATTGGTTACGTCTCATTTTTATCTGCCGCTGGACAATTCATACAAATTTTCGTGCGGATAAATTTTCCAGGCTATAATAAAAGACAATTACGTTAAGAGCATTTCGTTTGACAGTAACTTAAGAAAAAGGATTCTGTGGCGGAACGCTAGATTTGTTAGAGAAACAGAATTTTATAGATATAAAGCCAAATCCTCTCTTTCTTTTTTGTTGAGCCTGCTGGTGTTCATTTAATAGCAATCTAAAACGCATAAATCCACATCTCCAGACTTTTTTCTCATCACCAGATTACTTCACAATAATATGATTACTCACAAATCTCGATGGTTGAAGGTTGGATCCGACAATCATGTTGATAATGATGCATATATGGAAAAAGAGTTTAACGCTGTAGCAGATATAATCAAGGATTAGGCAACCTGAGGCCGATACTATAGTAACATGTTAGAAGTTAAAACATGGGCTAAATTAAGTAAAAGACGAAGGAGTATCATGTAATGGTCATCTAAAGAAAACATACCTCTTTCATTTTTTATTTTTATTTTAATAATTTCACCCCAAGCAAAATAGATCCTCCACTGGTGCGCAAGGGGTTAAAGTAAAAGAAAAAAAATAATGGCATGTCGAAGAAAGTTAAAGAGATGTATGGGAATCGAGAAGATAGAAAATAGCAATTGAAGTTGAATTTAAGTTCCCATATATTGTAGATTTCAGGGAAGCAAGTCAACTGAAAGGATTTCCAAAGGCGAGAAATTCGAGAAAAGAAAACGTTAGAGTTAGAGATGCAGGTTTATTATAGTATTACAACGATAAATAGGATGGACCGAACTGCCAAATTAGAAGCACGCGTAAATATATGGGGTACGCGAACGAGGTAAAAAAGCACTATTTTAATTAGTTTCTAATAGCGGTTCAGATTTATATTGAAAGGTTCCGTAGTGTTTAATAATTGTATTTCTCCTTATTTTCATCGTAGCCTAATCTGTAAGTCTAACCAAATGTTTTTCTAAATGACGGAAAATACGACATCGATGTCTTATTTTCCGTCCTTTAGCAAAACATTTTCCTAAATATTTCAAGTTTTATTCTTACTAGGTTTTATTTTTTCAAGTTTCTAATTCGAATGTTGGTTTCTTTCATATACCTAGTAGCAATCATTTCACGCAAAATTAAATAATATGTAGCCAGAATTAGCAACAGTTAGCAATATAATATTACATGTAATATGATTTTATATTTCACATCTATTTAAAAGGATTTACTTATATCCTCAATAAGTGCCACATCCTGTTAATCACTTGTTGAACTAAGCTAACATTTGTAAAAGAATATTCGAGATTTATAATTATATATCCTTCAAACGGTCTATTAAAAATTTTGCATCGTAGAATTATGGTTCGTTTCGTAGATATTGCCATGTGTGATCCTCAATTGGTAACCAATACTTACAATTCCGTCAGGCAGACATTCTTATTTATATTCCATACAAGGTGACTATTATATCGTTTTGTATACCGTATAACCGCTTGGGTTCACTAAGTTTCCAACAATGTTAATTTTTAACTATATTTATCCTGGTCCGAAATCATTGACAAAATATCTACTCACTTCTTGACCACCCCGTGCATTGAGGAAGGATAGTGAATTTTCTCTTCTAGATGCTTGTCGATGTCTTCATCACAAATAAACGTGGAAAATTCTACACATTGTACTGCGTCGAAAATCTCCTGGCGTAGATTATAGCGTAACAATCAGAAATGTGCCAAAATATAAAATATATATATATATATATATATATATTGCATTTGAACACTTGTCCTCATCTTTGTTGTGAAAATAACAACGCTTTGACCGTTGTGATAAATAATAAAGAAAATATGAGACCATTAGTTAAAATGTAAATAGTGATAAATCACCATCCCGAAAATTAAAAACTAGTTCAATTTTACTCGTATACGGGCAAACTTAACAAAAGAAATAACTGAGTCCTGATTATGACGATAAACTGAATTTAGCAGCAATGCTTCATTCCAATCAGAAGATTTTAAGATCGTAGAATCCCTTATAAATTGCTGTTTTTCCAAGGTCAGCCTGACCGGGGTTAGTAGCATAGTTCAGGTTCCCGGCTTCGGGCAATATCACCAAAACTTGGGTTAAAACATTATTTATTAAAATTCCAGTAATACATTTTGTAAATTACCACGTATATATTTGATTTCCAGTAAAACATTGACAAAAATTATTCAATAAAACCTTATCTTCTACAAACTGATTTCTTGAAAATATTCACCTTCTAAACATAATATATTCTTCAGTTATTGTCGGTATCAGATAAAAATTTTAGGTTGATATGCTATGAAACATAATAAACCAAATCAAACCCAAAATTCCTCCGTATCTGCTAACCGATTTGTTTTCAGGCCCTGATATATAGCAGCTTCTATTTTTGTACTAATTTATCGATAGATATAAACCTGCGAGAGCAGAGAGGACAGAAAATAAGTCTGTTGACAAGGGCTTAATAGATATATTGGATCATTTCATTTGGAAATTTCGAAGAGACCACTGTAGTAAAGAACAGTCATATTTGAAAGAGATTCAAGAAGGATACGTCAAAATAAATTATTATATCTTCAGGAGCACCCAATCATGCATGAATGTATACAAACAAACATATATATATATATATATATATATATATATATATATATATAACAGATATTTATTAAGCAGTGTCAGCACAAATCTTTTTAGTTGAATAAGAAATGCAGTCAGTATTTTCCCTCTGGCTTGTGGCTATTGCTATGCTTACATGTACATCTCTCTATATAAAAGATGCAGCAGAAATATCTCCCACATATATCTCTCATACAATAGTAGGCTATTAGTGGCATAGGTATCTTCATAAAGCTATTGTCTTAAATGTGTTAGTTATTTTAGGAAGGTATTTCTGCTAAACTCGGTGTGTGTGTGTGTGTGTGTGTGTGTGTGGCCCTACGTCGCTGGTACGAATTGAAGTTTCATGCGCTACAGAATCATCAGGTCCATATGAAATAGTTTAATCATGCAACCAACGTATGATAATAAGTATATGTATTAATATATATTTAAGTCATTAATTCCCTCTTTACACTATATGGTACACTGCGTTGCCAACACCTAACTACTATTTCTATATACCCATATATGTAGTTATTAATTCCCACACATACACACTCACACACACCCAGAAACACACACACAAATATATTTAGTATGTGAATGTATATACATATATATATATATATATATATATATCTGCATATATATCGCGCAGTTTATTCTTTACTAATAATAAATAATTATGCATGTACACATTATATTATGTATGTATTAAAGATTTTATTTCTTATTAGTATTTATTTTTAATCATAGTTGACCATTTGCTTACTCTATTTTTATTTTAGACATTTGTGTCTTTCTCTATTTTATTTTTTGTTAGCTCCCCAGCATAAATAGGTTAGTCCATAGGTAAACCTGTGGGTTATGCATAAATAAAAATGTTTTTAGGTTGGACAGTTCTACTTTGTGCATTGAGATTTTCATGCATTCGGAAAAGTGATGTGTGATCAGTTAATATAAAATGCCTGGAGAACCAAAAGCTTGATACCATCATAACGTAATCAATTGATCTTCTGAATTAGAATATATCGTGTGTATACACCGCGTATATATAACAGGTTAAAATTTTATCATATTTCAGCCGTGCACTGATAGCTTAGGTATAGACTCTCTGATTATTACTAAATCGTTCGAGTTTCTATCAGGAAGCATGCGGATGACTAATGATACTAACAGCTAGGCATCCAGCGATATAGTGTGATAACACACACTCAAAACCACACACACACATACACACACACATATATATATGTGTGTGTGTGTATGTATATATATATATATATATATATATATATATATATGAGTGTCAAATTTCAGGTATGACTAAAACTAATGGTTACAGAATGGACAATATAATTAAAAAAAGGTTACTGTTTTTCGATACATAGCTATATATCTTTAAATAAAACAATATTTGTGATTTAATATATAAGGATTTTTTGTGTGTGTGTGTATGTGCGTGTCTGTGTGTTAGTATATGTGTATAGTCATTTTTAAATACATTACTGATTAAGTAAAACAACATTATTTATCATCGAGATGAGTTTGTTTCTTCCTGCAGAAACGCATATCGTCTCTGGCAGTCATTTCTGAAAAAAGAAAAGCAGACTAAGTAGCGGTGTAAGCTTGAATGCTTATTCGACCAATTTTACATGTTATCCGACATATCCAAACTGCTTCCTTCTAGGCAGGATCTTCATGCAAATCTTGTTTAACGTCCCTTGCACAAGACGTCCTTAATCTTTCATAAGTTGGCTTTCGATCCGAAAACTCTGCAGACAGCTTACTGATAATAATTTTGTCAGAGAAATCGATTTTATCTTGATTTTAATGATTAAAGATTTCATCTCCAGATTATAGATGCAGTACCTCGTCTATCGTCATCGTCCAGAATTATTTCTACTATATCCATGATGCTAACTATTTCTGAATATATTTTACGCATAATCACTATTTAATTAATCCGTATGTAGATTTAGGTAAATCCCCTTACTATTCGGATCTGAATTATGTAACTACTAGTTCAAAATGTGTTCTGCTGTTTGAGAGTCAATATATATATTGACTCTCAAACAGCCGAATATATTGATAGTCTTATTCAAGCTGAAATAGCTCTCCCTCTCTCTCTCATATATATATATATATATATATATATATATATATATATATAAACATATAAACATTGGACGGAAATTGGACCTCGGCTCTCCAATTAAACAATTCCGAATCATTAATCAACCTGCAGATCCAATCATACAAACGTGGTATTCCCAAGTGTTCTCTCATCTAGCTACTAACCCTGGTCGAAGTTGCTTAACGTCAATCATCGTACGGAACCAGGTGTTTCAATGAGATGTGGCCGCAAGGTATTATGAAATTACACGTAAAATTTGCTGCTTGTCAGAATATCTATATTTTCGGACTTGTGTATCATGTAAGCTACGCTTAAACAAACAAAATTGAATATGCTGGTCAAATGGGAATTATGCAAGTTCCTACGAAGAAAAATCATTAATAAAAATTTGAACCATTTTCTTAAATAATCCTCGTCAGGAATCTTGATACTTATATGGAGTCTACGTATGGCTTCTACCTTGTTCGGAAATGTCTAAACTGTCAACTGTATGGAATCGTTTTCAACTGAACAATCTATAAATATGGATTCGAGGGAATAAACTATTTTGGTCTTGGAATGAACAATCGTTCATTGAAGCTTGTGAACTGGCGCATTAGAATCAGAATTGTCTTTAAAGAAATAATAGAAAGTACATCTCTTGATTTCATTAAAAGCAGCAAAAACTGAAATAGACAGTACACGTAACACGAAGATTAAACAATGACTTAACGAAGATGTTGATATCTCATATACATTCTAGTAAAACGGTAATGAAGAATGCCTCTTTCAGTGATATAAAAATCGATGATTTTGTGAACAAAATTAAATCGGCATCAAGTTATTTAACCATTCCGTCATGTACACACACACGAGTGGACGCATGCGCATACACATACAGAGAAACACACACACACACACACATATATATATATATATATATATATATATATACAGAGAGAGAGAGAGAAAGAAACGGACATACAGACAGAGGCACGATAGGGGTAAGTAAAATATTTTCATTTTCACTATAAAATATATTTAGCTTTCTCAGACTGCCTGCTACTCATCCATTCTTATATTTGATACTATTGTGATCACGTGATCGAAGATTGTGGTTGGTCACACTAGTGCTTTAAACTGCTGCAGTGTAAACATGATTGCTCTCTTAATAGTATTCACCAAGTAAGAACAAAAAACAGTGACCCTAATTTGCTAATAACATGTTACCTCATTAATGAAAATTTGCCGGCTCACTCTTATCTTTCAATCTTGCTGAATTCTCTCGTCAGTAGTGACGATTAGCTGATGACCTGATCCTTTTTTCCTGCGTGTCGGTTATTCTGCCACTTGTAAAATCATCTGTCAACTTATTGGTGATAGTGCTTTGTTGCTCTTTTGTGTTAATTCTTATGATGAATTTCATCCTTGATATAAAAATTCATATCACTGGTCTTTGTCCCTCGTTGATGAAAACTGCTAGCGGTGTGGACATGTTCACACTGTAACAGTAGAAACAAAACTTACCCGATTCCCCCAAAACATCTATCATGTGGCCACAATCGTACCAATATATGTAACGTTGCACGAGTGTCGCAATTCCATAATAAATGTCCAGATATACTTATATTTAAATTTACAAAATTTCGGATCTATACTCTAACTAGCAGTAGAGCCCGGCATTGATCGGGTGTAATGAAAGCTTTAAAATTAATCCATTGTCCTGGAGTTCAAACTCTTTGGACGTTGGCACGAAAGACAAAAAGCAATAGTTGTTTCCAGAAAGCGAAACCGTAGACTGAAAGTAAAAATGAATGGATGTAAGACAAATTTTGATTTCCTGGTATCGATATCAAACAAGTTTTTTTCGTCGTAAACTGAATTTGAATGCTAAATAAGTTTTCTGACTAAATGATATAATGGCTGAGACGAAGAACTACAATTATACCTACTTAGAGCCAAACCCGAAGCAAAAACTAAAATAAAATGGCTGAAATATATACTGACATACAGGCAGATAAACAGACATACACACACAAACAACTTGCATTATATATATTATCGATTTTCTGCACTATTGTAAGAACTGCAACCTTGAAACTTCTGAATATCGTTTCTTATGTCTTTGTCTGTGATTTTGATTAAAATCGGACCATTCCTTCTATATCCCGATTTTTTCGATGATCGATTTTCGATATTTATCGGGGGTCCCTCGACACAAAACCTAGCTAAGAACACTCACAGACGCTTATAGTATAACTGTGTAAATTTTCAAGAAAATTGGTTCAGCTGTTTCGGAGTCTATAGCTAACGGACATACACACACAGACACACACGCACACACACACACACACACAGAGACACGCGCACTGACACGCACACACACTCAGACACACACAGACAAAATTCCATATCTAAGTAAGATTAGATAGCACGTTCTATTTTGACGGAGACAAATAACTCATATACTTTTGTTCCAATCTTAAGAAGCGAGTTTTATTGAACTTATTCGTAAGAATTGTCACTATGTGAAATGAACTAACGTCTCATTGTATTCCTGATTTACTTAGTTCTGAATCTTTCAAACCTAGAATTAATCGTTATTTATCCTCTTTGTTTTCATTACTCATACCTCATTCTATATTACAATTTCATAACAAACTTTAATGTCTACCTCTCTTTCTATTGGGTAAAATTTGAAATATTGTTTTTTATTAATCTAGATAAGTAACAATTTATTCCAAAAATATATTTTTTAAAATTTATAAAATTTAAACTGACTGTCCTTGTTGGTTTAAAAAACAAAGCTTTTTTTAAAATAATATTTGCTGGAAGTATATGTCTATTTAAAATACGGAGTGCCCTCTTGGATAACATTTTGAAAAAATGTTTAAAAATAAATCCATTAATTATTTAATATACGAAATTATCAGAAAATAATCTTTCTAGAAATAATCTCAGTAGAATCCAGTGCTTGCATCGTGACCGGGTGGTAAATCATACTGGATCAAAAGGTTGTTTCCCTTTACAAAATGGACGCATATTCGATAATTCTGAAGTAATTATTTATTAAATGTGTAGGCCGATAGACGTAATACAAGGCTGATTAATAATGATAAGGCTTCTATTTTGAATACGAAGTAACCACCAAAATAATGTTTGAAGTAATATGTTTATATGTGCATGTGCGTGTTTCTATATCATACATCTCTTTCTGTTGTTTTTATCGTCTTTTACTCTACCATCATCTGCTTATCATGTGAGGATATTTCTCTTCAGAATAACAAACATATTCCCACTTTTATATGTATGGATTTTCTATTCATTTTTCTTTCTTCTCTAAAACATTTCATTTGACTTATTTTCTTTATCCTGCCTCGTCTTCCCTGTTCATGTAAAAGCAGATCAGTATGAATAGAGTTTAATTTCTGAAAAATGATCACCGCGCCACGAATAGAAAGCCACTTACTTCCTGGGAACAGGTTAAAGGAAGCGATCAGACTCGGTTACGCTTTTTTGAAAGGTTTGCCTAATCTGACTACAAACCGCTGTGCTACCTGCTTTCCTCCTACTAATGCTGCAACAACAGTAACAAGAAAGACTACTGCCGCTATTAACACGGCCTCCCTACTCCAAGCATTATCCACTAAGTATCATATCTTTCGATGTCTTATCTACTTTAAGGTATTCTGGGGCGGGACGTGGAGTCGGTAATCGGAGGCGGTTGAAGAGTGAGAATGGCATGAGGAGGATGGTGTAGTAAAGAAAACGGCTTTGGAGAGATAAGTTTAGTTGTCTAAGTTGCTCTTTGCTGATGCACATTAGCAGATACATTAGCAATATATACGCCCACAAAACGAGTAGCCATACCATTGCATACACTAACAGTAAAGCACCTCTATATACAAATATACGCACGCATAAAACGTATAGATATGTGTATATTTAGTTTTGTGCATCAATTTAATCACGTAGATGATTATATATATATATATATATATGAAGAGCAACATATTAAAAATAGACAAGAGAACTTGTAATTTACAACTGTGAAAGCACAAAAGCGTATGTGATTAGACGCACACACATTCATATGCTTATAATAAAATACATATTCATATCACGAATCATTCTAGTGTAATTCTGTATGTCCTACAATATAAAAATTAACAGATATATCAACTTATTTATTTATTTTGTTTTTTACAAGTTGTCAACCATGTGAAGATTATTTAAAAACAGAAACTATTTATGGATTGTAATTTTTATATAATAACGAATTACTAAAAGAGTTCGTACTAATTAACCTTTGCTTGGGGAGAAATGGTGGACACGTTTACCTCGTAAATGTATCTGTGCGCATGTGATTATGACCAACATGACCTTTTAATCCGACTTGTTATTCCGAACCGTTATTGAATGCACCACCCGCATATACCAACCTACAACACCTGCTATTCTTAAGCGATCACCCGTATAGGCTTAACTTCGGAGATTGTACGAGAATCGCTGTTAAAATTTGATAGCGCCGTAAAACCTATAAACCATGGAAAGTGATGAAAAAAATATTAGGCAGATTTATATTGGCATCTAGGCATAGAGCCTAAGATTGATAGATAGGTAGTAGAGACAGAAAGAAAACATTGATTATTGAACGTCAATTTCACGCATTACGCTCAGAAAATCGCTTGAGGCATGAAACTGACAAACATTATGGAGTATACTTTTCTATACATGCGTAGTATATAACAGCAACGCTCTATGTCCGAATCTGTGTATTTTCCAAATCAGTCTATGTTCACAAATACACACACTCACACACACACACACACACACACACACATATATATATATATATAAATAAATTGATGCTGGAACTTTGTCCGCAAACGAGAAAGGATTTCTCAAAAATTAAATTCGAAATTATACTTGATATTTGATTCTGGACAGTTTTGGAAGTAGACGGTAACACACACACACACACACACATATATATATATATATATATATATATATGTATGTGTACGTGTGTGTGTTCGTGTGCGTTTAGGAGAGAGAGAGAGAGAGAAAGAGAAAAAACGAGAGAGAGAGAATATATATGTATATTTCATGTGAATCGGTATGAATATATGCATTTTGTTGTTTCCATCACGGAAACGAAAGAAATTTTATGCAATATTAAGTCCTCTTTAGAAGAATTCGAAATCTTTTTGCTGAAAATGATGTCTTAGTGCAAATCTCCTTTGTGGGCCGTTCTCTAAAAATAAGGAAGTAATATATATGGTGTTGTTTGCGAAGACCATTTGCATCAAGGCAAAGACTCGATGGGGATTGAGCGTGAGGGAAACTGAAAGAATGTAAGTAAAAATATAACGAGAGAAAATAGGTCAAGAAACTAGAGAAATAGAAGATTTCTAAGAACAGTAGGTAAAAAAATTATTTTATTTATATAATAATTGTTTTGCTCTTTACTTTCTCTCAGCTTTTGAAATTTGTTTACAAACAGGTTTTGAGATCTAGTCATCTCTAGGCCTACTAAATTTATCTCAGTCTGGTTCAAGGCCAAAATGGAATAAATTTTTAATTGGGTTATCTTTAATTAAGAAGCTTTAGCTTGATCTGAATATCTCTATTGGATTTCAAGAATTTATAAATGATTTTCATTACCGAATCTATTACCGACTTCCAAATATATACTGTAATGTTTAAAGACAAATAATTTTTTATATAAAGGCTTATCCAAGATATTTTGTGGGTTCTTGTTTAAGATCATTCAAGACATGTGTAATTTTGTCTCTTCAAAAATTACTTTGTTTTTCTGCTCAAATTAAATTTTCCTCCGTTTGCATGTTCTTTTTTGTCTCTATTCTTCCATCCATTTGCAAAAGTACATTAATTAGTTTGCTTTTAGTTTATCTTTATTAACTTGCCTTCAGTGTGTTCTTTAAGACATTTTTCTTTTATTCATGTTTATCAGGGACATTTTCCCTAATTTGATAAAATAAACTTTCGCTGAGAAGAAGACACACTGCTTTTGCAAACATTATATCTCACAAGCAGCAGCAACCACGAGAAACAAGCAACCACACACACCGCCTACGTTCAGACAGCAATCTCCCGCACACAGAAGATTCCAGCCTAAACAGACTATGAAAACGGCTTCAACAACCTTTCTGGACAGGTAAGGGTTCAAACATACGCAGCTCGATGAAAGAATTGTTGATTTATGGAATACAACATACATAAATTTTATATGAAACACATACACACCTTTTAAAGTAAAACAAACATATTTCCTTTGTTGTAATCTCACTTTAAATAATTCATATAATATTGTGTTAATTTCAGAATATTTTATAATTTCATTTATTTATTATTGTTGACGGTGGGGCATTCAAATTGTTATATCAAAATTTAAGTTAATCAACAATCTGGCTATTATGTAATTTTTAAACATGACTTCCTAGTTGATAATATATTTCATCCAGTGGTTGCTTAGAATAATAATCAAAACAATTCACTATACACAAATATTTATATTTTATGTCGAATTGGAGACCTTCAAAAATAAAATTAAATGAAAAATAGTAGCAAAATCTAAGCAGTACTATCATTAAATAGTGATTATAGAATGCCACATAGTCGTTGCTTTCTTTAAAATTATAAATCTAAATCTAAAAATGGATAAAGCTTTTGGGGGTTTTATTGGCTGGAATAATTTTTTTTATTGATGTTTTTTATAAGGAGAGTACATTTCTGGTTGGTGCAGTGAGTATCGTCTTAGAGAGAGAAACCAGAGTGTCGAATTCCAGTTGAGTTCCTTGCATTTACTTGCGCAAAATGAATAAAATAGCAGGACAGATTGGGTTCTGTAACAATGTCAACTATTCTACTGCTGACATTAATAAAAATCTGCAGTGGGGAAACTTTTTTGTCGAATCAGTCATTTGCTATATTTATATTGTCCTCATATTTACAGTAAAGATGAGAACAACAGTCTGAACAATGTAAATTGTGTAGATAATTCATCTCAGAAGCATACAAAAATTTCAGTCGGTCATGTTTATTTCTAGAAATGATTATCCAAGCGTGTATTAAGTATGATACTTAACTGACCGATTGGCAATACGTTTAAAGGTGGAATATTTTTCACAGTTTCAGTTCATTTCCTCCCCACCCCACAGAAATACTGTAAAAATACATTGAAAACTACTGCTTTTAATAATTGGTTTTAACTGGGAGAGATATCAAAGTCGGAATTGAATATACATGAAATGCACTTGATAAGCAGAATACTGTAAAAGTCATCGCTGCAAAAAGTTATCAAAGCTGTGATTTTAGAGACACTGCAGACATTTCACTAATCTGAGAACACTTATAATCTGTTACTGTTGCGTTCAGCAAAAACTTCCTTTTTAATTTAAAAAAAATGCTTAAAGCAGCACGTAATATCATAGAATAACACATCACTAAAGAAAATATTTATCATGATCTGCCTATAATTGAACAGTCATTTTAGAGAGAATGCTATGTTTGAACCTAGATGATATAACAAGGGAATACTATAGAAAATGAATTATGGGATCATCAATATCAAAACAGAGATGTGGATACACAGCACGAACAAATGTCGACCAACTAATCGAGAATAAAATCTAAAAATTTTCAACTATCGGAATCAATGAATGATCATGAATTATGTATTACATTTGTGATGGATATCCTAACAAAGACAGAATGTGATTAGATATTTACTGAGATTTTAACTTGGACAATTTCAGAATTGTAAATTGGAAAGAATCTCAAGAATTATGCAGTACATTTGTAATGGATATCCGAACAAGGTCAGAATAAGATTGGATATTTATTGCAATTTTAACTTGTAGAATTTAAAGACTAAAAATAAAGAAATGTTCGAGAGGAGCTATTTTATCATTCAAAAGGGAAGTGTCTACTTCTCTTAGGAAACGGCATTCCTAATATTGGTTTCCTGAATGATTTTGAAAGCATACAAGCGTTACTCGGAGGAATTCTGCAACTATCTCAACTACCAAGTATCTAAATACCATTTAATAAGTAGTAGTGTTGAACAGCAACTCTTCTATGTACGCTTTGCTTAATGCGGGGTTTTCTTCGAGGCTCTGCATTTAGACTTACGTTGTTTATTATTTTCATCAAATCTCTTAATGTCATTCGTACCGACATAAGTTTTATTTTTTTTTAATGCTGATGGCAACTATTTATTCTTCTCTATGTAGAAAGCCCGACGGGTCCGATCAAGTAAATTTTTACGCTGATTTCGAACATTCTCCTAATCAAACGTTTACTGGGCAATAAATAAATTTTAAATATTAACACCTTCCAAACAAAAAAATTATTCATTATAGAGAACTTGTTTTACCTCTGATCAGTATGGATGTTGCTAATCTCCAAGAGAACATCACATAGTGCCTTCTTATTCTTATATTTTTCACCGACATATATTTGAACCAATTCTATTAAATCTGATGTAAGTTAGTTTGGTTCTCTATGTCGTACCAGACATTCCCGCTTCCATATTTATAAATCTACCATTCTTCTACGCATTAAATTTTTATGAAATATCTGTTATCCCACTCTAGCTATATTTTTCATGATTCTGGGAAAAGTCTGTTATCTTATTCGTTCTGACCTGTCACTTCGACTTCAATTAATTTCTCACGTAAAATGATTTGTCTGTGTCATTTCTATAACCATGGTAATAGTAACCTTTCAAATTAGTTTCCCATTTTCCTATCGAATGAATTTGAGCAAAATATTAGTTCAGTGGATGAGAATTCGGAGAAACTAGTTCAAATTCATGACGAATTCGTTATTTTCACTTAGGCGTAAATCCTCTTGAGATTTTATTAATTCACCTTTTCTCTTTCTAGCTATGGATTGAATTGCAGAACAGACAGTGTTCTATAGCCTTGTTGGGCTACCAGTCTACCGCGGACAGAAATGTCAATATACTGCAGGAAAATATTCTGCCTAGACGGTTATGTTTTTAAAGATACATGATCGCCCGAGCGTGTATCACTTATGCAACTTAAATGACTGTCTATTTTACCGAGTACCTTTCATTGTGAATCCCAAAGATCCAATACTTCTTTTTTTCTCGTAATTCTCACAACGTTTCGTTTGTTTGCTTCCAAGTTACTTCTGATTTACTGAAATTATAATATAACATCAATCGATATCTTTTCATTCGAATCTTGTTTTATTATACCCCTTACGCCCTCACTAATATTTTCTAATTTGTCTCACTCACATTAATCACTGACGCCTTCCTGGCATTATTGGTTTGCTTGGAATTAAATAATTAAACAATGCTACACTTTTGTTTTGAACAGAAATGCCTCGTAAGGAATCTCAGTATCCTAGCGAACTATCTTGAAAGATTAACTGAATAATACCGTTGACATAGCTGTCTGATTGTACGAAAGGACAAATATGCGCACGACGCTAAACCTACTTAGACGTTTACTGTGATTTCAAACATTGATTATCTATACCTGGATATTGGTAAACATTGTCTGATTGGTTTGAAAATATTAAGACAAACACAAATCAATCGGGTTGTTTTGTTTGAATTTTTCAATTTGATGCACCTATATTGCCGAAGGAATAAATATTATTTTCCTTTGTTTACCTATTATAGGCATATTTAAATCAATTTATAAAATAATAAGAAATTACTACAGAAATAAAACAAGAGATAAAAGGAAAAAAATAATTAGTTTATAATTAAAATTTTATAGTAATTATAGATTTTATTTTCCCTTTCAGAGAAGTATAAATATGTTTCAGTCATATTAAAATAAAACATGCGCGCCAGCATCTCTCTCTCTCTATATATATATATTTCTCTATATATGATGAGTAAATGTTCAGTGTTTTCATATAAACAACTTTAATATGTAATATTAAATATTGCTAAATTCATTCGCTGCATTTATAAACCATTATTAGGTGTCTATATTGCATATATAGGACACAAAATCGATTGATTTAAACCATTTATTTTTTGTGAAAGTATTGGACAAAAACATTAATTAATATCTTTATTGTACAGGGAAATGATTAATTCAACTTGTTAGTTATTATTTGAGCAGGATTATGCAGTCCTTTAATAAGTAAAATTTCATTTTACAGTCACTGCTGTACAACATCACATGAAAGTATAATTAATTAAGTAGTAGACGTCTTTTGAATGATGGGCTTGTTAACATTTCACTGAGAGAAAAAAACACTTCATTAATCATGTTGTTCGGAATAGATGATATCAATATCAGATTGATTGAAAAAGAAAAATGTAACTACCAAATAATAAAAAAAAAACTTAAGAACAGGAGAAGGTTAGAAACTAGTAATAAGTTATGAATTTCTATGTAATGTCAATCCTTCAGGACTGCACACAATTCGGGATATTTTCTTTAAGTATGAAGATTTCAATAAAGATGGATTTCGACAGAATGAAGCAAAGAAAACACTGGATAGATAAGCAACCTAGATGTCTTAAAGAAAATGGAACCTAAAAGGACAATATTGAATTAGAAAGAGAAAGGTGAAAATTCTAGGTGAAAATGAAATGGTGAAAAAATAGAACAGACAAGAGGGACTGTGGTAAATTTCTTTAAGAGTATGTCAAAATAAATGGCAGAATATGGAATGAAAGTTGTATTTTGAAGACAAATGGTTCTATGAGTGCAATGAACTTCTAGAGAACAATGATCAATTAAGATGATCGGGTTTGAAGGAAAACGGCAACTAGATGAAGAAATAAAAGATGAAGAAGGAGTAGGATACTGTGACTGTGTAAAATGAGAAGAATGTAGATGATGATGAGGATCATTTTTGCCGAGTTTGTTCAGATTAGCTACATGACTGTTT